>CAUYRH010030356.1:0-34175 GCA_963574655.1 Perodicticus potto | reverse complement strand
CTGGAAGTTCTAGCCAATACAATTAGACAAGACAAGAAAATAAAGGGCATCCAGATGGGTGCAGAGGAGGTCAAACTCTCCCTTTTTGCTGATGATATGATCTAATACTTAGAGAACCCCAAAGATTCAACTACTGGACTCCTGGAAGTCATCAAAAAATACAGCAATGTCTCAGGATATAAAATCAATGTCCATAAGTCAGTTGCCTTTGTATATGCCAACAACAGTCAAGATGAGAGGTTAATCACAGACACAACTCCCTTCACCATAGCCTCAAAGAAAATGAAATACTTAGGAATATACCTAAGAAAAGAGGTAAAAGACCTCTATAGAGAAAATTATGAAACCTTAAGAAAGGAGATAGTAGAAGACTTTAATAAATGAAAGAACATACCTTGCTCATGTCTGGGAAGAATCAACATTGCTAAAATGTCTATACTTCCCAGAGCAATTTACTGATTCAATGCCATCCCTATTAATATACCAACATCCTACTTTCAAGACCTGGAAAAAAATGATTCTGTGCTTTGTATGGAACCAGAAAAAAAACCTGTATAGCTAAGGCAGTTCTTAGTAATAAAAAAAAAGCCGGGGGTATCACCACACCAGATTTTAGGCTGTATTATAAGGCCATAGTGGTCAAGACAGCATGGTACTGGCACAAAAATAGAGACATAGATACTTGGAATCATATATAAAACCTGGAAATGAAACCAACAATTTATAGCTGTCCAATGTTCGATAAACCAAACAAGAGTGTTCACTGGGGGAAAGACTCCCTATTCAATAAACGGTGCTGGGAGAATTGGATATCTGTACGTAAAAGACTGAAACTGGATGTGCAACTTTCTCCCCTCAAAGATTTATTCAAGAGGGATAAAGGATTTCAATTTAAGGCATGAGACAATAAAAATCCTCAAGGAAAGAATTGGAAAAACACTGGAAGATATTGGCCTGGGGAAAGACTTTATGAGGAAGACTGCCATGGCAATATCAACAACTGCAACAATAAACAAATGGGACTTAATTAAACTGAAAAGGAAATTTATAGCACTGAATGCACACATATATTAGAAAAGAAGAAAAATATAATATCAATCAGTAAAGCGTAGGCTTTAGGAACTAGAAAAAAAGAAATGCAAATCCAAAGGAAGAAGAAGAAGAAATAAATAAAAACTAGAGCAGAAATCAGTGCAATTAAAAATAAAAAAGCATTGAGGAAAATCAATGAAACCAAAAGCTGATTCTTTGCAAAGATCGATAAAATGTTAAGCTTCTAGGTAGGATATTGAAGTAAAAAAGAGAGAGGACACAGATTACTACTACCAGAAATGAAAGAGGAGACATCATTATAGAAAGTATATAAATTAAAACAATAATATAGAAGTATTATGAAGAAATATATACCCACAAATTTGATAACCTAGATGAAATGGAACAATATTTTGAAATGTGCCAAAACTTACACTAAAAGAAATAATTTGAATAGGCCTGTACCTATTTAAAAAATTAAATCAATAATTATTAACTTTCCACAACAAATAATAAAAAGCCCAGATGGTTTCTCTGGTGAATTTTACCAAATATTTAAGGAAAGCATTATATTAATTCTTTACAATTTCTTTCAGAGTATAAAAGCAGAAGGAATACCTTCTAGCTAATTCCATAAGCTCAGCATTAACTTAATACCAAAGTCAGACAAAAGTGTTACCATAAAAATCAAATATCTCTCATAAATATATTTTATTTATTTATTTATGAGAGATATTTACTCAGCACAATATTAGTTATTCAAGTCGAACAATGTATAAAAGTAATCACATAACACAACCAAGTGGTATTTATCCGAGGTGTGGAAGGCTGGTTCCAAATTCAAGTATCAATGAAGGTAATTCATCACATCAACCCGCTAAAGAAGAAAAATCACAATATATGTAGTAGAAGCATGTGACAATTAATGTTGATTAATTCATGATAAAATCTCTCAGCAAACTAGGAATAGAGGGAAATTTCCTTAATTTGTCAAACACATCCACAAAAATCATGCCACAAGTATCATCCCTATTGTTGAGAAATTAAAAGCTATATTATTAAGATCAGAAACAAGGCAAGAATGTTTTCTCTTATCGATCTTTTTCAACATTGTACTGGATGTCCTAGCCAATGCAATAAAGTAAGTGAAGGACATAAAATATATACATATTAGAAAGGAAGAAATAAAATAATGTTTGTTCACAAATAATATAACCAACCATCTATGTAGAAAATCCAAATGAATTAATTAATAAGTGGATTTAGAAGGATATAATGTCAAAACACAAAAGTCAATAGATGTCTTATATGTCATCAGTGAACCAGTGAACAAATCAAATCTTAAAAGTATAGTACCATTTGCATTAGCACCACTCCAAAAAAATAAAATTCTTTACCATAGATCTAACAAAGCATATGTGATACATATGAGAAAAAAAAAAGTGTAATGGAAATACAGCAGAGAATGAAATAAAGGGAGAGATATGCCATGTCTGTGATTAGTGGGAAGAATCAATGTTGTCAAGATTTCAGTTCTTTCCAACTTGATCTGTAGATACATATGGATATCCATCATGACCCTTTAAATTACTCAGTGGATAATCAGTAAATTGACTCTAAAGTTTATGCAGAGGAAAAAGGCAAAATACCCAGAATATCCAGCACTGTATTGCAAGAGAAGATCAGAGCTGGATTACGGTCATTATCCATTTTCATGCCTTATGATAAAATTGCTAAAATTAAGCCAGTGTGGTATTGCCAACAGAACAGACAAATAGAACAATAGAACAGAACAGAGAGCTGCAAAATAGAACTACACAAATACGATTTTATCAACTGATCTTTGACAAATCGGCAAAGGCAATTCCATGAAGAAAAGACAGTCTCTTAACCAATGGTGCTGGAACAACTCCAGACATTCACATACATAAAAGAAAAAAAAAAAAGAAAATCCAAGAGGATGAATCTAGACACAGACGTCATGCCTTTCACAAAATTTATCTGAAAACAAATCATAGACTTTAATGCAAAAGTATAAAGCTCCTAAAAGATAACACAGGAAACAAAGTAATCTTCCTGGGGAGTTCAGTGATGACATTTTAAATATAACAGCAAAGGTGTGATCCATTAAAGCAAGAATTGATAAAGTGGAATTGACTAAAAGTTGAAACTTCTTCTCTGTGAAAGACACTGTCAAATGAGTGAGAAGACAAGTTGCAGAATGGAAGAAAATATTTGTTAAAAAAAACATATTTAGAAACAACTTCCTGTCCAAATATAAAAAAGAAACAACTTCCTATCCAAATAGAAACAACTTCCTAACCAAATATGAAAAAGAACTCTTGAAACTCAATAAGAAAATGAGTGTAATTTAAAAATATGCAAAAGATCATAACAGATACCACATCATATATCATTAGTGGAATGAAAATTAAGGTATACAGCATCATACATCATTAGTGGAATGAAAATTAAGACCACAATGAGGCACCTGTTAGAATGGCCAAATCTAAAACACTGACAAAACCAAATCAGATGAGGACATATGACCAAGGGAATTCCAATTCATTGAGAGTGGGGATGGTGTGGCCACTTTGGAAGAGAGTGAGGTAAACTTTTACAACACTAAACTTACCATTTGATACAGCAATTCAACTCTTGCATTTACCCAAATGTGTTGAATGCTTAAGCCTATATACAAGAGCTTTCATATGGATGTTTGTAGCAGATTTATTCTGCTTAAACTATGGTACCTACAGACAACAGAATATTATTTAATGTGAAAAAGTAATGAGCTATCAAGTCATAAAAAAAATAGACGAATCCTTAAAATATATTACTAAGTGAAAGAAGAAAATATGTAAAGGCTTGTGTATGACTCCAGGAGCACAGCCTCTCCAAGTTGACCCCCATGGGACTGTAACAAATTGGTCACCATGCGGAGGTGGTCAACATAAGGAACTAGACCTACTGTAGTGATGTATACATGGGGTGCATGTCTCATCTATAAAAAATATTTCAACTTAAGGAAGTGGTCAATATGGGGAGGCAGTCAACTATGGAGGTTCTACTTTATATGACGTTCTGGAAAAAACACAACTACAGAAACAGTAATGGATTCTGGGGAAATGGGTAAGGGACAAATTAGGTTAAACACAGGATTTTTAGGGTGGTGAACATATTCTGTATGATTCTATAATTATAAATTCATTTTAGTATACATTTGTCAAAACACATAGATTGTATAAAACTGATAGTGAACCCCAATATAAACTATGGACTTTGGGTTATATTAATGTGTCAAGGTTCATTCATATTAGTAAATGTTTGAATCTTGCATGGGATTGTAAGGGTTAACAGCAATACTATGTGCCTGTACAAGGATCCTGCAAGAGGAAGTGCACTAACCACAAATGATAACAGGAAGGCCACAAACGATAACAGGAAGGCCACTCCTAAATTCTTGCTAAAACCAGTTGCAAAAGGAAACACATAGTTTCATTTTAGTCACATGCATAGCTAAGGCTGTTCCACCTTGTTACCACCCACCCCCTGCTCTTACAAGTATATATAAGCTTGAGTACAAGAATAAGCTCTCTCTCTTTCCTTCTCTCTCAATCTTGGTGTGCGTGTGTTTCTTGATAACTTATGGGCTTGTGGGGAGCTAACACTCCTCTCCCGAACCACCCTGGCGGGGCTCCATTAATCCAAGACACCCCTCCGCCTACCCATTCCCGGTTGAACAAAGTTATTGCCTTCTTGGTCGGTATCATGGTAATTATAGCCCTTATTCTACTCTTACTTAAACTCCTGTAAATCTCTATCTCTTCTCATATGCCGTACTCGGTACCCGCCGCCCTTGGTTCCCGCCAGATGGGAATCAGGAGGTGACATGGGATAGCAGATGTTGAAGGAGGGGTAAATTGAAACTCCTTGTATGTCTGCTTAATTTTACTGCGAGCCTAGAACTGCTCTAAAAGTAATGTCTATTAAAAAATAAGTTAAGAAAAAGTTACTGGCACTTAGCAAAATTTTGGAGACAAATGTTATTCCATCCTCACCATATCATCAAGAACAATTCATTCTCCCTATGTCTGCCGCTAAGCCCTCTCGTTCAATCTCCTCTCAAGGAATCTAATTTCCAACTGATATTCTTCATCTAAATTTTCTTACCAGAGAGTCTGTGACTTGTCCACAGCTTACTTAAGGCCCTTTGCCCAGCTGTAATTATTATGTGCTGTTGTGAATTCTCTTTTCCTCTCTACAACCCATTTTTCCTAAGGACAATAACCATGTTTTTTTTTCTTCCTTTATTTTCTTTCTTTTATTTTTTTCCCTTTATCCTATTGTAGAGAGGCAGTATGGTGTAGGTTTTAAGTAAAAAAAAACAAACAAACAACAACAACAACAAAAAAAAAACAGGTAGAAGAAAACAAAACAAAAACGGGCAACAAAACAAAAAAAACCCTCAATAGTCAAACTGCTTAGATTTGAATGCCCGTTTAAGCACTGATGCTAAGTTAGTCATCATTTCTTTCTGCTTGTCTTCTCATCTCTAAGATGGGAATAATAATAAGCCTGCTTTCAGGGAGTTGTTGTGTTGAGAAAAGTAGGAGTGATAATAAATAAATACTTAAAAGAATGACTGACACATAATAAGCCACATAGAGGTCTTAGCTTCTGTTATAGTCATAGTGTTAACTCTCCCTGGGGAGAATTAGAATGTCTCTTTGTTGTAAAAGGTAGAGTTTTGTTTTCTGTTTAAAAAGATTATATGCATTCAATGATGAGCATTTGTCAGGAGAAGAACTTTCCCTGCAGCCTTAAAATCACATTACTGGGAAAAATTTTTTTCTATATTTTTCTTTAACTCTGAGACTTTGCCCTGACCTGAAGATTTTGAAAAGACATTAAATTCCTCATGGTACAAGTATTCTCTTCTGCCCAACCCAAAGCCTAAATTGTCCATAATGGTCCTCTCTTGTAGGTAAGAAATCACTTCATGAGTTTAGATTTCATCACGTGGATAGATGTGGTTGTTACCAGCTGTGACTGATAGAAGCAAGAAAATAGTAGATGAAGCAAGGGGTCTGAAAAGTCATGTACAAACAGAGTCTTTGTATGAAAGATCATGTGCTTGCTGTGTTCAAACCCAAGGGCAGTAATTCAGATCATGGGTGGCTGTGGGCAGATGTGAGCAGGAGAAATATGACCTGAGAAACAGAACATAGCAGAAAGAATTAGGACCAGGGGTCCTTGCCCTAGGCTCCAGTACAGACCGTGCTATGCTTATTCCTGAGCAAGTCCTGTTAATTCTTTGAATCAGGGACATTTTATGTACAGGATCAATTTCTGAGAGGGTTAAATCATGAGGTAATATGTAAACATCATTTGAAAACCATGCATGAAAGAAAATGTATAGTAATATTGTTTTTCCTATCAAATCCATTTTTCCTGTTTAAAAAAACATATATACATAGTCTATATATTCAAAGTGGATAGATTTTCTCCTGGGCTGAGTGTATTTTGCACAGTTCCACAAAGAAAGAAAACCAACGGGAAAGAAAACCAACGGGAAATACACACACACAAACACACACATATATGAAGTTTTAACAATTAAGTTCACAAATCATTCTAGAAAAAGTTCTAAATGCCTCATTGCTGAAAATTACTATTGTCATATTTGAAGGACTCACCTTAAGATGCTATGCACTGGTGTCAGCATCTTGTTTTCCCCTCAAAGCAATTTTGGAGCTCTTTTTTTTCTTGGAAGGACCATTAGAGCTGCGACTGTACAAAGTCTGACAATTAAGTTCATGAACTTGTCAGAGGATAGTTACAAGCGCAGCACTGTACAAACAACTCAGTAAGGTTTCATGACCTTTGCATATCAGTGACTCACAGCTGTGTTTGTGTCAACGTGTGGTGGTGTATTCTGAAGTGGCATTCATTATTGTTATTGCATGTTTCTGTGTGTTATATGATGATAGTTCTGATGGTAATTCCTGAAAAAATGTTTCAAAATTTGTTTGAAGGGTAAACTAGGCACTGCCATCAGTGCATAGCTTCCCAAAGGGAGTACTTTGAAGGTGACTGTAGTGCTATTCAGCAATGAGGTGTGTTGAACTTTTTCTAGGATGATTTTGTGATTTTAACTGTCAGATTTCATAAATATATATACTTTATTTTAATACATCATATATACTTTATGCATATGTATGAAATCTGACAATTAATGCAGTTATAGAGGCCAGCAAGTCCCAAGGTCAGCAGGGTGGGTTATAAGCAAGAGACCCAGAAAAGCCAACAATTTAGTTCCTGCCCAAGTTTAAAGGCCTGGGAACCAAGAGAGTGAACTATGTTCACATAGTTTAGTTCAATTTGAGAAATGTATTGAGAACCTCATGACCCAGTCAAATTCCCATGCTAAATACTGAGAGCATGAGGATAAATATGACTTGATTTTTTAATAATATTTCATAATATTTTTGTTATAGTAATAATAAAAATAAACAGAACTTAAGTAAATTAGAAAGCTTCTGCACAGTGAAAGAAATATTCAACAGAGTAGCAAGGGAACCTGCAGAATGGGAGAAAATACGTGCAAAATGTATATGTGACAAAGTTCTAATATCCAGAATATACAAAAAACTCAAACAGATCAGCAACAAAAAATAAAAATCAAAAAATAGGCAAAAGATATGAACAGAAGTTTTACAAAAGAAAAATGTCCAAGAAACATATGAAAAATGTTCAACATTGCTAATAATCAGAGAAATGCAAATTAAAACCACATGAGATATCACCTTACCCCTGACAAAGAGGCCATTATAAAAAAGTCAAAAAACAACAGATGCTGGCATGGATGCAGAGAAAAAAAGGAAAGGAATGCTACAAATTGATGGAGCTACAAACTAGTACAGAAGTTGTGGAAAACAGTATGGAGAACTCGAGGGAGGAGCAAGGTGGTGGCCGAGTAACAGTTTCCCTGCAACTGGGCATGGTGAGATTGGGAAGAGAAGACTCTAGGTATCTCTGGCTGGTGGGATCTGCCCAGAAACATCCATTTGGTGACACAGGGAGTCAACAATAGACTTCTGGACCCCATGAGGAGGCCAAGAACAGTGGAGAACTGGCAAGTGGTTGCTTCTGTTCATTCTGTCTAATCCTGCTGGCAGCTATAAGTACAGCAGCAGTGAGATTGCAAACTGGAAAGGCCTTACCTGTGAGTTTTTTTTTTTTTTTTTTTTTTTTTGAATTGGCACTCAGTTGAACTATCTTGGGAGAACTTGGGCAAGAGTGTGGAGGACTTTAAGTATTGTCTAGGGCCCCAGTCTGAGTCTTTGAGCCAGACAGAGCTACTAGTGTTTGGCTGTGGGCCAGGCAGAGCCATTGTGGGAGAATTGCCCTTGCAAGCATCGCCCTCAGGATCTCAGAGCAAGGATTGGGTGGTAGCGAGTAATCTTGTGACTGAGCAGCGTAAAGGTGGGGACAGAGATGCCTTACAACCTCAGCCCTTAGGGGCATAGAGTGAGATCAGTTTTAGCACACTGGGTAGGTGGACAGCCACTTCAGGAGTGATCCCAGTGACAAGTGCTTTTCTGGGAAAGCTTTGCTTGGCCAAGGTTAGCAGTTTAAAATGCCTTTTAAGCGGACTGAGGAGAGATTTAGAATCTCCACCCTGTGGAGTTTCAGAAATCAGCAGAGGACATCAGTCTCCATCTCATACAGCTGTATCAGCATTGTGATTAACATCTCATACCCCAGAAGATCAGCTGTTGCCCAGACAGTATTCAGCAAGATATATATACTCTTTTTAAAAAAATTTTAACGTTTTCCGTCCAGATTTTTCTTTGTTTTTCTCTTTCTTTTCTTTCTTCATTGTTCTAGTTTAAATATAATTTTCCATTGTTGCTTCTTTAACAATTAGAACTTCATTTTTGCTTGTGTTTATACACCTGATATTTGGTTTTCCCCCCAATTTTATCCTGTAAAGTTTTCTTTTTGCTTGTTTCAGTTTGATTTATAGCATTTTTGTCTTTCCTCTCTATTTGGTGGAGATCAGGTACTGTGTCTGAACAGGCTAGCAAAGAGCTGCTGACCTCAAGGGAACAACCCAACCCGAGGTTGTGGGTTTTTAAGGTTGGGTGAGAGTACTCTTCTGAACACCTATATTGCTCCTGTCTCCCTCTTCTGTGACTCTCTTCTTTTTATCAATATTGCTTTTTACTCACCCCCTCTGCTTTCTCTTTTTTCTTTCCTTTTTTCCTTTCTTGCTCTTCAATCTTATCAGCTTTCTGGTCCTGTACCAAAAGGATTCATCAAAACCCTTGTCCAGAGGCATGGTAACTTAAAGAGCAAGAGGAAGTGAAAGGTAAATTAGGGCAAGGAAACAGATAAAAGAAAATGCTCATGAGGAAGAATCAGCAGAAAAATATTAGCAATGTGAAAAAGCAGTCCAGAGCCACCCCCTCAAGGGACCATGTGGTAGCTACTGCAGAGGGTTCCACCTATTAAGAAATGTTAGAAATGACAGAAAGGAAATTTAGAATACAGATGATGAAAACAATGAAGGAAATGATGGAAACAATGAAGGAAACTGCCAATAAAGTGGAAAATAACCAAAAGGAAATCTTAAAACATAATCAAATAAGAGATGAATGATATGAAGAATATAGAAAGAATATAGCAGAGCTAAAAGAACTGAAGCAGTCAATTAGGGAACTTAAAAATGCAATAGAAAATATCAACAACAGATTAGAACATGCAAAAGAAAGAATCTCAAGAGGTAGAGTACAAACCACTTGAGATAATTCAGATAGTTAAAGAGGCAGAAAAGAAGAGAGAGAAAGCAGAACATTCACTGACAGAATTATGGGACTTTATGTAGTGTTCAAACATATGAGTTATAGGTATCCCAGAAAGGGAAGAAGAATGCCCTCAGGGGAATGGAAACCATACTAGAGAATATTATAAATGAAAATTTCCCAAATATCACCAAAGATTCTGACACACTCCTTTCAGAGGGATATCAGACCCCAGGTCGCCTGAACTCTAACAGAGCTTCTCCAAGACACATTGTGATAACTCTGTCCAAAGTCAAGACAAAAGAAAACATTCTTCAAACTGCCAGGAGTAAGCGCCAGTTGACCTACAGGGGCAAATCCATCAGGGTGACTGCAGACTTCTCTAATGAAACTTTCCAAAGAAGAAGACAATGCTGATCTACTTTAATCTACTTAAAAAGAACATTCTTCCACCCAGAATTCTATATCATGCTAAGCTAAGCAGGAGAAATCAAGTCATTTACTGACATACAAACATTGAGGAAATTTGCCACAACAAGACCAGCTCTACAGTAAATACTTCAACCTGTAAAAAAATCCTTTTATCATAAGGACACTTTCACTAGACTATTTATTGCAGCTCAATTTACAATCACCAAAATGTGGAAACAGCCCAAATGCCCCCCAACCCAGGAATGGCTTAACAAGCTATGTTATATGTATACCATGGACCATTAAAAAAAAAAAAATGGAGACTTTACATTCTTTGTATTAACCTGGATGGAAGTGGAATACCTTATTCTTAGTAAAGCATCACAAGAATGGAGAAGCATGAATCTTATGTACTCAAGTTTGATATGAGGACAATTAATGAAAATTAATGACATGGTGGGGGTAGGGGAAGGGGAGAGCAGAGAGCGAAAAAAGAAGGGAAGAGTGGGGGAAAGGAAGAGCAGAGAGAGGGAAGGAGGGAGGGGAATGGGGTCTTGGTGTATGACACTCCTTTGGGGGGCAAGTCACGATTATAAGAAGGACTTTACCTAACAAATGCAATCAGTGTAACCTGGTTTCTTAAACCCTCAATCAATCCCCAGCAAAAAACTTAAAAAAAAATTATTTTAAAGAAAATAAAAGCAGTATGGAAAACTCAAAGAACTGAAAGTAGCTCTACTGTTTGATTCAAAAACTAAACTACCAAACTGTTGGTCTTTCTCTCTCCTCTCTCTCTCTGTCACACACACACACACACACACACACACACAATATAGTGTGGTGTATAGCTTTGGACATTTTAAATTCAATATTTGAAAGCATAATTTTGTCTAAAATAATTAAAGTTTTCTTGTTATGATGAAATAACAGACATTTACCACAATTTGCTTAATTTATTTTTAACATTTCCATTGTCTTAGTATTTATTAATTTATAAATACTTCTAAATAATACTGTATTTATTTCTAATCACTACTCTAAGAGAGATTTCTAGAAGTTGTCTTAGTGAGTCAGTGCTAGATTAACCGTGAAAGATGCAAAAGATTCAGGTAAAATTTAAGCCTATAATTTGAAATTGAACATATAGATTTTAAATGACTTCTTTAAAAAGATACTGAGGAATTTTTACCCCATCCCCTAGTAATCCTTCATCTTCTTTTTCTCTTTGCACCTAACTCCTACCTAGGTCACACCAATGGTGGTTGTTTGTTGCCTGTAATAACTTGCTGCCATCATGCCTACGTGATGAACTGTGGGGGCTTAGCAGACCTTCACACCACAGTATTAATGGGACTTGCCACTGGGCCACTGGCAGGGGTTAAGGGTTGCCTCCTTGGTTAATAATGCTTTATGTCAAAGAAAACACCCTAATAATCACCAAGCCATCATGTTCTACAGGTATACAAAAACTTATAACTCCTCACATAATCACAATGTAAGGTACTATTTCTCTTACTTTTATATGTAATTGGAATTGGATTTGATGAAATCTTGCCTTACTTTCAAAGTCACAATTAATTCATAGACTGGCAGAGATGTTCAATCTTTTGGCTTCTTTGTGCCACATTGGAAGAAGAAGAGTTGTTGTGGACCACACATTCAATACACAAACATTAATGAAAGCTGATGAGCAAAAAAAAGTTACATGCGTAATTTTCATAATATCTGCCACCTCAGAGAAGCAAAAAGTCCTCACACAATCTGCACATGGCCCACAGGCTGCAAGGTGGACACTACTGTGAGAGGAATTTGGATAATATTTTTCTGGACACTGGAGATTCTTCACGTGAAAGACATAGTAGGTAGCCAGAAATTGCAAAAGGCAGCATAGCTTCTCACCTGTGAATAAAAGCCAAGTGCCATCTGAAAAAAAAGAACTAATAAATCATCAATGAAATGAGCATTGTCTTTTTGGACACAAAATGAACTTGATTTTCTTTTTTTTATTTTCAAGGAAATATATCCAGTAAAAGAACATTGAGAACAGAAATATCCATAGCATCCAACTTTCTAAAGAATGTGTTTATCATTCTCCTCCCAGGCCCACTGCCTGAGCCAATGGAAGGATGGTTTTGCTGTCTTTTTGCCTTATCTCTCCCAACTTAATATCCCCATTCTTAAGAGACTTCAGTGCCCACTGCAAAGAATACAAACATGCTTGCTATCCTGGGACATAGCAGTTTACTACATCCCACTATTCTCACTGTCCCAGTGGAGTATATCTCAAATGAAGCTATTCAACAAAGCATCACTTTATAATAGTAGAAAAATAGCCTGGACTATAGCCATCTTCCAACTACTAATAAAGTGTTTCTTTCTCTAATTTTAATCAGGGTAATGAGGAGCAGCTTTGCAATGGAGGTTAACTTCATGAATGAGCTCAGGGGAACACTCACTTCTAGATAGTTGAATTAAAGCTAGGAACTTTTTTATTACATTGAATTCATAGTGTTCTTTCAGTCTTTATCATTGTGAACTCTTGGTTATTTAATCATTAATTGTTGCAGATGCTCTATAGCACTGAAGAATAGAAGGGGAGTGAGAAGGAGGCCCTAAACCAGGGAATGATTCCAAAGGAACAGAACATGTATCTGTGTAATCATCTTTATGTTAGTCTTTCAACACAGTTTTTGAATTTTGTCCTGTATCCAACATCTACTTGCTTATTTGATATGGATAGATATACATACAGACATAGACATAGAATGTTCCCAAAATATAATGTAAGGTAATAGGCCTTGGAAATATACCATTAAAAAAAATTTTTAAAAAATGGAATTTACATACTGGAAAGTAACAAATCTTATCAGCCAGGAGTAATTCCTTAAATAATTATTTTATAATTGCCCTGCAATTAAAAATAAAATAGGTGTAATGAAAGTGGATGGTGGGGAGTTGAGGATCAATCAGTGGAATGTTTACTTGAAGAATTAAAGTTGGAAATGAGCTTTGACAGATGCATACCTAAATAAGTGTGTCAGTCAAAGAGATAGGATTGCACAGACTTTAAAAAAAGTGGACATCTCCTAAAATTAAAAGAAAGACACTGGCAGAAATAATATAGCTAGGTAGATAGCAGCTACAATGGACACATTCTAAATATGTTCTAGATGCTTATTCTCAGATTAATGAAAAGGCATTGAAGAGTTTTAAGCAAGGCAATGAGGGAAAAGTAGGTTGAAATTCATCCCTGAGTTTTTCACTAGGGATATTTCAAGGATAGAAGTAATACTGCTTCCTGAATCTCATGAAGATTCTTGATTACCTGTTTCAGAACCCTAAGCCAGCATAAAAAACAAGATAGATATAGGAAATCCATTAACTTAAATAATCAAAAGTTTGGAAGAACAGCAGTAGAATTAGCTTCATGGTTGAGTGGAACACAATATTACAATACATTCAGTCATCTTTCCTTTCAACTTTTATCACTGATTCTCTCAAACTGTTTAGTTGGTATTTCCTGTTGGGTATATGGGCTTTCTTCACGCCATGAGAGACTCAGCTACAGACATCTCTTTATTTCTAAATCAGAAAGCCAGTAGGCATTAGTAGCTTTTTTCTGCCACTTTTAATTTAGTATGCCCCAGGAAGGAATTCCTGTTATCTTTGCTTGTTGCCTGAGTTGCATGCCCGTGACAAGAGGTGTAAAATGTCCACCCAAGAAGGAGATTGATCAAACAAGCCTGCTGGATGATTCACTGTATACCTTAAAAAGTAAAGTCATCGGCTGGGCGCCTGTGACTCAACATGCTAAGGCTCCAGCCATGTACACCTGAGCTGGCAGGTTCGAATCCAGCCCTGGCCTGCCAAACAACAATGACGGCTGCAACCAAAAAATGGCCGGGCGTTGTGGCGGGTACCTATAGTCCCAGCTACTTGGGAGGTGGAGGCAGGAGACTCGCTTGAGCCCAGGAATCGGAGGTTGCTGTGAGCTGTAATGCCACGGCACTGTATCCAGGGTGACAACTTGAGGCTCTGTCTCAAAAAAAAAAGCAAAGTCATCACAGTTTGTACTCACCTGCATGAAATTGGGAAATATCAGAAGAATATCACATTGGAGGGTTGAGTGAAGAAAGTAAATTCTAGGAACCATAAATTTTAGATAACTATAAATATTTAATTGGATGAGAGCTGAACAATAAATTATAACTTTGGAGTGAGTAATATATGGACGACAACTGCAGCAGTGGATATGTAATAGATCATATAGGAACAGAGCATAAAGAAAATAATACAGTGAAGATGAACCTTCAAGTACCACTGTAGTCTTGCCAACAAGACTAAGGCACTGGAGTGAGAAAATATAAAGAAAGCTAGAAACTAAAGGAAAAAATGTGTTTGAAATAGAAAGTTGTATACATAATTGAATGTTGTTAATGATTATATAAAGTAACACTAAAAGATATCTCCTAGATTCAGTGAGATGAATGCAATTATTGGCAATAATGAATATCATTTTGATGGAGAAATGCTAGTGGAAAAACCTGTTCAGGAAAATGAAGAAAGGGAAAGTGAACAATGCTACCAACATTCAGAGTTGGGCTGAATTGGGGTCAGAAGTTTTCTGTGAATTTTGTAGTATAGGTGGGTATGGGTGTGCTTGTTTAAGATAAAACAGATGATCACACTAAATTGTTCGTGAGTCTGTATGTATTTGTTATTCATTTAAAAGTTTACATTAACAATGCTAGTGGGAAAAAGTACAAGACGAGAAGCTGGAAGAATATGTAAGAAATACATAAAGAGGAGAAAAATAAAAATGGATAATTTCCCTTTTCTAAACTTCAAATAAACATTTATGTCAATACCATAAAGTTTGGCCTGTAAGTATTCTGTATAATCTTGCTTTTGTCAACCTCGTATTCTCAGTGGTTTTCTTCCCATATCAAGTTCTTTATTACAATGCTCATTAGAGCACTTATCAGGATGCATGGAGGGACACAACATTCCATAATCCTCTGGACTCCACCTGCCACCCAGTGCTGGACATCTCAGGCGTCTGGTTTTGATGGACCTTGCCTTTGCGACTTTGTTCTCAACCTTTTCTTGGGTCCAAGCTCCTAAATGTGCAATCAAAGAAAATCTAGACTTTTGTAAAACACTACATAACATACAATAAAGCTCTCAAAAGAAGTTTGTCTGCAATCTTAGGTAGCTTTTTCAGTTCCTCACAATGCTCAGAAACTAGGTATAGAAACTTTCTATACCTCACGATGACGGGGACATCTCTGATCAAACCAAATCTGCTTGCATATTTGCAGACCTCTACCCCCTCCTCCAAAGATGAGACTGATGGGAAATTCTCCATATTGTCACTATTGGAGTACAGGGTATGGGAAGCAAGAAATCCATATTATCATTCCTAAGGTAAGGATTAGTTGAGGTAAAAGATATGGTGAAAGACGGTGAGGTGGGGAGGTGGCAGATTGTTGTTGGGTGAAAGCAAAAGGTTGTGCAATCACCAATGATAAACACTTCAAAAAATATACCAGCACTAGAATTTTAGATGAGAAGTGAGTGAAGAATAAAGGAATAATTGTTTTAAAGTTTGGAATGACCAGAGAAAGCTTTGAATACCTTTTCAACATAAATTCTCACTACTTTCTAAATTAGACAAAAAGCATGTTAAAAAGGCTATTCAAGAAGATTCGACTGAGAAGTGGAACCACTGAAAATGATTGGAGTATGGGTTTATTATAGGGATTTTGTCTTACCCAATGATTGGAGCTGGTTGGACAGCTTTGGCTCAGCTGTTTCTTCTGCATAAGTCACAAAGCAGGCTGGTTGGAAAGAAAAAATGATCATGAAACAGGGGAGAGCAGGGATAATATGAGCCTAAGTCTATTTCTTTCTTTTTTTTTATTAAATCATTGCTGTGTACATTAGTGCAATCATGGGGTACAATGTGCTGGCGTCATATACAATCTGAAATATTTTCCTCCAACTGTTCGCCATAACCTTCATGGGATTTTCTTGTTTATTGTATGAAAACATTTGTATTCACTATCCTTAATCATCAGAGAAATTCAATCAAAACTACCTTGAGATATCATCTAAGTCTATTTCTTACCAAAACCCATGTTGGCCTAACCTTCATCTCAGAGTCTCCAACTACATTGCCATGGGAACCTGCAACAAAACTGGTACCTCTGAGATGGAGCTTCATTTACATGTGACCTAGAAAGTGGATTGTCACATGTTACTTCTGACACCCTTGCCAGGGCCCGGGACTGGCCAAGTCTCCGGCCCGGCTTACTAGATTCCGGACGCGTACCACTAGGTTACCTTGCTCAGGTACAGTTGCTCTTAGGTTCCTGAGGGCTATCTACTTTAGCTGGAGAGAGAGAGAGAGAGTAAGAGAGAGAGAGAGTCTTAGAGAGAGTAAAGCAGTCTTCTTAGAAAGATAGATCTTTGTCTTTAGCAGATCTTGGCAATCTTCGGCAGAGAGATGCTGTGCTGGCATTCTGCAGGCAGGAGAGGAGACAGAGTCAGAGTAAGTGGTCCATGATAGAATGTGCATGCTCCTTGACTACCTTCTCCTCCAGCCTAATATAAGGTTGATCTCATGCCTCTCAACACCACAGTTGTAGAGACTGCCAATTTACCACTGTTCTCATCTCGCGAGCTCTCATGCTTGTTAGGAGAGCTAAATCCCTCTCCATGCCCTTTCCACCAAGGTGTTCCATTATTGAGCTATACAGGTATTTCTTATAACTTTCACTCCTCCTACCCATAGGCTATATGGGCTACATAGGCTATATGCAACAGTGGATGAGCTGGAGGGAGGGCTGTGTGAGAGTTCAAGAAGGCACACACCCTGCAGCCACCCTCACTGACAAGGTGTGCCAAAGGAGTTGCTAAAACATGCAGGCATTAGGAACTGACCTACAACCAACTCCAAAATGTAGACAAGCCTTCTATTCACTTCTGCTCACCTTGTCAAAATTCCTCTTGCAGCCAAATCTAATCAGCAAGATGTAGGGGAGGGAATTCTGGGAAACATTGTTCACCTAAACCAAACTAAGACATTGCTAAGAGGATTTGGTATCTTCTAGCAACAATTTTCATGTGTGCAAGCTTGATTTTTATTGTAAAATAAAATCAGATCTTTTTTGCTAGAATACATCATCATTCAAGGGATGCCTGCAGGCTCCAGGTACCCTTGCTTTGACCTCCTCCATCTGATTGAATCTCATATGAATTGTGGCTAAGTCAAGGAAACAAGGGCCTGACCTTTTAGAGAAATATACAATGACTATTTTCAGACAGCTAATAAATAGGAATCCCAATTCTTAAAAACCATTAGCCATTTATTTTTATTTTTTTTTTCCATTAGCCATTTTTATTGAGTTTAGGAGCATCAGGCTTTTAAGTATTTATCAAACTGGTATGTTTTACATAGCTGCTCTCTTCTGCTTGGTCCTGCATCATTCTTTTATGACAGATGTTTTTTAAGCATTTAAAGAAATACCCAGAAAGGCAATTACATATGTAGTTAATACATATTATATAAATAATTGAAACCAGGAAAAATAGAAAAGCTGCATTTCATCTAACATCTTTCTGCTGCCTGAAATTCTTTTGCTGATAATTTCTGTCTTCTAAACATATTCTATTTCCTGAAACTTCCTCTTAAAATATGAATGGGGTGAAGCAGTAAGTAAGTGACATTTAGTAATAATTAGTTCATATTATGTATTTTTTTTAAACTAAGGGAAAATAAATCAGGAAAAAAAGAACTAGTTATCTGGGAGAACAGGCATAAAACTCACATAAAGTTATATTGAAGATAGTGAAATTTCCCTAAGCTTAGAGTTTTCCCATAAAAAGTATTATATCAGCAGTGACAAATTTTATCAAAAGATGTAAGGAAAGACAGTTCCAGTAAACTGGATAATCACCATGCCTTAATTGTAGTCCCAAACATTATGGACAAAATGTTTATATACTCCCCAAATTTGCATGTTGAGGGCATAACCATCAATGTGATAGCATTTGGAGATGGGGTCTTTGGTGGGTAATTAGTGTTAGATTAATCAGGGGAGTTAAGCTCCAGTAATGATGTTGGTGATATCATAAGAAGAAAAACAGAGAGGTGCTTCTTTCTCTACAAGTGCATTGTACAAGGAAAAGTCACATGAAGACATAGCAAGAAGGTGTTTTATGCAAATCAAGAAAAAAGCCCTCACCAGAACCTGACCATGCTGATCTCAGACTTCCAGCTTCCAGAACTATGAGGAAATATATTTCCATTATGTAAGCCTTTGTTTTTATAGTACTTGTTAGGATAGCTTGAGCTGGCTGATAAATTCTCTACTTGTGGTGAGCTCATAGTGTGTGCCTTGCCCTATTCCCAGGGCTACATCTGTAGTCAGTCAAGTACAACTCATACCAACTTTACAAGAGAGGTACTATGAATACCCTCATTTTACAGATGACAAAACTGAGTCAGAAAGGTATTTGGTAAATTACTCAGGCTTATAAACCCTGTAAGACACACAGCTAAAATTTGACTTTAGAAAATTCAGAAATTTGTAAAGAATTTATATATTGGTTAACCTTAGTATTCAAGCAAATAAATTCATACAGTTACCATCAAAGGGAGAAAAACTTTGGCCAAATAAAGTTTTTTAGGAGTGAAGTGAAAGGGTTTTCATGTGGTAATAAATCTACCACTAGAGAATATTGAAGAATTATATTCAACTATGAGCTTACTGCAAAAAAGAATGATTTTTAAAAGAGGCATGAAAATCAAAAGTAAGCCTTCGGATATGAATTGCAGTACAGGAAGTCTAGTACTGTAGACCTGACCTACTCTTCATCCAGTTAAAATATTCTCTCCCTGTATCTCTACTTTTCCAGATTTGCTTTAATAATCAAGATCCAGTTTCAAAATATGGGCACAGACTCCATCATCAATTTACTGGGAATGTTAACCAAGCCCAAGAACATAGCAGTGTTGCTAGTTTTGGAATGAAGGTTCATGGCTATTTGTAAAATAGCAGATGTGGTTATCAACCATTCTCCTTCTTCCTAGAACCCCACTTTTGTTCAGTGAGATAGAAATATGTGCAGTATCCAGTGAGATTACATTTTTCCCAATGGCCTTGGTAGAGAGGGATGGCCATGTGATACAATTATGGCCAGTAAGATAGAAGCAGGCATGTGTGTAGTGTTCTGTGCATGTGCTTTTCCTTTTGATGTTCTTGTTGAGGAAATAAGACTCTTGACTCTGACACAGCCACTTTCTCTCTTTTCTTATCTTAAAAACAGGTATTATATCAGAGCTACAGCAGCCATATTTCGATGGTAAGGCAAAAAAAGAGATCCAAATATGCTAAAAACTGTAAAAATAAAACTACAACCTTCCATTGCAGATATAACTGCTGAATATCTGGATTAATTCTAGCAATACTTCCAGCTAGAAATATTTTAAGGGAGAAATATTATTTCCTTTTAAATGTTATTTTGGACGTATTTGCTGATAGTTGGAACTGATGCATTTCCAGCTTTTATTATTGGGGATTTCTGTACTGGACTGAGGAAGGCTGTGGGACTCCAGAGATATCTACTAAGAATGTGGTGGTAGACAGTAAAGGCAGCTGCGGAGCGCTGGGAAAAATGTCATGTCTCCTCTTTGCAACCACAATATTTATAACAGTTGCATGTGAAATTTCTGCCTAAGAGTTTATTTAAAGATAAATTCCACTTATTAGAATAGGTTTGAAAAGTATTTTTCTGACTTATTTCTAGCTTTAAAATTCTAATTTCTGCTAGGTGCAGTGGCTCATACCTGTAATCCTAGCACTTGGGAGGCCAAGGAGGGTGGATTGCCTGAGCTCACAGGTTGGACACCAACCTGAGCCAGAGCAAGATCCCATCTTGAAAAATAGCCACACATTGTGGTGGGTGCCTGTAGTTCCAACTACTCAAGAAGGGTGAGGCAATAGAATCATTGAGCCCAAAAGTATGAGGTTGCTATGAGCTGTGATGCCAAGGCACTCTATCGAGGGCAACAAAGTGAGACTCCATCAAAAATAAATAAATAAATAAACAAAATAAAATACAATCCCAATTTCTGAATTTTTTCCTAAAGCTTTTTTTCATAACTCAAAGTAATATTTGTTTTTCATGGGGCAGACTATTTATATTCTATATTATCTTTTCAAATTTTAGCACTTACATTTTATTTTATATCTAATGCTTGAAATATTTTCATTTGTGTTAGTTTGTATTTTCATTTGTGTGTAGAGATTATCAGTTAAAAGGGGAGACACCTCACACGCCATAGAGTTTGAAGCAGTCCCGGGCATGTATGCATAGTAGACCCCGGCACACATGCAGTCAGTTGAATTATATACCATTCAAGAACCTCTCATCCCTGATATTTATACGTCAGAGATTTCAAGGTTCTATTATTTATCATATCCAGAGTACAATGGATGAAAATTCAAAATATTTGAGAAGACTTATTTCCTAACCTGAAAATTTGCATCACCATGTTAGAAAGAGTACCTCTTTGAAAGACTTTCTTCCCTATATTCATCTTAAACTGGAATATCCCACGTACCCTAGTCTAACCCTACATTTATTTCTGACATAAAGGAATCTGTAGGTATGGAGTTACTAAGATTTCTCCAACAAACTAAGAGTTCTTTTTTTCAGGTTGCAGAATTAGCATAGCATTTTTCTTTAAATCCTCTGTCTTAATTTCTACTAATGTTATTGATCATTAGTTTCAGAAAGAAATTCATCCTAATGTGTCCCTGGGTTTAAGCCTTTATACTGATAGCACAAAAGTCTGTATGGATAATGTCAGAGTATCTTCAAGAGACAAATGAAGAAAGAGATGGATATACCATGTTACTAGTTTTCATACAGCATTTTATTTTATTTTATTTTATTTTTATTAATTGTGGAGTTACTATCAACCACAGGGAAGCACAACCAAGTTACTCATATTTGGGATGACCAATGGAATTTCAGACAAGATATCAAACTAATAGCAAGAAAGGTCTTCTATTGTGGGATTCAAACTTCTAAAAATTAGTGTATTTGAACAATGCATATGGGATGCCTTCTATATAAAAAATTTTCTCATCTCTGTACAGTTCCTGCCCTTCAAAAAACATGTAAGGAAAAAGTGAAATAAGATAAAATTAAATAAAACTTTTCTTGAGGTACAGTGTGTCTAGCAGAGCTGTGACGCCAAGAAGAAATTTAATACAGATTAGTTAAATTATTAGTCTGCAAAATAGATGACCCAGAGCCCACCCAGTGTGGTACACAGAAACACACAAGTCTCCTTTAAAAGTAATATGTGCTCGTTATTTCAAAATGAAATCCTAACAAGGGTATGACTTATTTCCTGACATTCAGAGGTTTAGAAGTGGCTAACTAAACAGAAAGGGGAGGCTAACCAGGCAGACATACAGTAAATAAGAGAGCTGGGAAGATGAAAAACACATAGCAATGTGAATCTCAAAAAATTATAAAAACTCTGCATACAATAACAAAAAGACATAGACAAATTCTTTATTTTTTCAGAGACAGGGTCTTACTTTATCGCCCCCTCCCTAGAGAGCCGTGGCATCACCGCTAATAGCAGCCTCCAGCTCTTGGGCTTAGGCTATTCTCTTGCCACAGCCTCCATAGTAGCTGGGACTACAGGCGCCCATGACTCCTGGCTTTTTTTTGTTGCAGTTTGGCTGGGGCAGGGTTCGAACCTGATACCATTGGTATATGGGGTGGCGCCCTATTCACTGAGCCACAAGTGCCACCCAAGACATAGACAAACTGAAAGAACTTATGCCCTTCAGAAGACTTTCAGTGTGGAGTACTGCACAGTACACTTCAGTACTGCACAGCTTAGAGCTTGCAGCATAGACCAAGGGGAACTCACCAGATAAAAGCTAACTAGTATTTAGACATGAGATGTTTTTACATGTTTATTTCATTCATTTCTCACACAACCCTGCTGAAGTAACTCGTTCTATTTAAGAAATGAGGAGATGAAGGCTCCAAGTAATCAGGAAACATATTCAACATGAATTGTGAATATGAAGTTCAAGATGTTAAATTGATTTAAATATCTAATTTTGATTCCATCTTTGACTTTCAGAGCTGCTTAGGAGCCACTCCTAAGGGGATTGAGGGGATACATACATTATTAGAAATCTGTAAATGGTATTCAAGTGTTTCCTAAAGTTCTAATATTATTAGAGGTAAAACACTCTTAATTTAGATAACAGTTAACATGGCGAAAATTTTTATTTTTTAAACAAATAAACTGGGAACTTTCATCAGGACCAGGATGTCAAACTTGATCTGTGTCCAGCAAGGATAGAAGAGCCTGCTTGATTTTACTCCCAGATCTGGAAGATTTAGTGAATTCCTCAGTAAAAAATTAAGATTCAATCAGCATGATCTAGAGATGGCTGATTGTTTCACATTCTGTTTTTTGTTTGTTTGTTTGTTTAGTGTCCCCGTACCCAGTCTCTTAATGAAAAGTGATTACGGTAGATTCTTCTTTTATGTTTTCTTTCTTTCTTTCTTTCTTTTTTTTGTAGAGACAAAGTCTCACTATATCGCCCTCGGTAGAGTGCTACGTGGAGTCACAGCTCACAGCAACCTCCAGTACTTGGGCTTAGGTGATTCTCTTGCCTCAGCCTCCCAAGTAGCTGGGACTACAGGCACCCACCACAAGGCCTGGCTATTTTTTACTACTTTACATCTGAATATCTTGCAATGATACTTGAACTAGTTTGTACTTTATGTGTATGCTCTAAAAACCCCCAGAGAGAGGCAGAAACCCCCATCTTACTCATGCATTTGTCTTTGCAGTTAAGAGCAAGGGATATGAAGGTTAGTGTGACCTATGCTGTTTATCAACTTAAGATCATGGAAAATTTAGTTGACATTTCCAAGCTTCAGGCTTTTATTTATGTAAAGGGGATAATACGACTTACCTCACAGATATACTGTAAGGTTACGTGGCATAATTTACTTAAAACAGATACTAAGTTCTTGATAAAAGAGTATTATCAATTTTATCATAATTCATGTTATTTAACAGAAGTGCCTATAATAATGCAGGGCTTAAAAACTTACTGATGATGATAATGATATCCAGAGACTAAAAGAACACTATTCTACTTTCACAGTTCCAGTTGCCTAGAAAATTCTACATTTGCTATTGAATTTTGCATGATCCAGTTGGCTCTCTCACCATTAGGAAACTAAAGGCATAATTCAGTGTATGTTTCTTTATTTCACTGTCCAGTCTTCTGCTCCTCTTCCTACACTGCCAAGGCTGTATACTTTGTGGGATGAGATGGTTACCATGTTAGGGTTATAATCAGAAAGCATACACTTGGTTTTAAGCTCTGCCATCATCTAGCATTGTAACTTTAAACAAGACTGGTAGCCTATCTATGCCTGCAAAATGAGGTGAAAATCTCTGCTTTATATACACACATGCACACACACAAAAAACCTTTATACTGATTGGATGTAATAAGTATTTTTCTCTGTGTGTGAAAATACTCTTCCATCTGTGATGATGTCTAAATGTTAAACATTCTATTAGACTTTATGTTTCATATCAAACCTTTTTGAATATCCTTTCAACATGATGCATCTATGTGCATTTCTTCAGTCTCTGGCATAATAATTTTAATCTATCCTCCTAACTGTCTAAAGGCACTATTAGTTTTTATAGGTGCTTACTTAATAATGGATACCAATGCAATACATGTGAAATATTTGGATTTGATATATGGTTTCAAGGTATGGAAAGTACGATCAGGACTAGATCTAGTAAAAAAAATAGCTGTCTCTGATCTCCAATTGGAAAATCTAGGGATATATATTCAACAAAAATCAGACTTTTGCTATCAATATAGTTTTATTAATAGCCTGCTATAGAGGACTGACCTCTGATTAGATATAAAATTTACACCACTCTCTCTTGCATTAAACCTTACATCCCATTCTCTATGAACTTGGAATAAAGGAAACTTTTGATTTCATTATTGTCTATTCATGATAGATGGAGTAAGAGGCATATTGCATTATGAAATAGTGGGTGGAAGTTGAATTCAAGTATGATTTAGATGTGAAAATTAAAATAAAAATTAGTTAAGTAATTCAGTCCGTGGATAGCACTTTATGGAAACTGTTTATTGAAGTATGTCATAGGAATAGCCTGCTGGGCCACTAGGGGTCAGAATTACATAACACACTCACAGAATATGAACCACTGGTGGGCCAAAAAGGAAGGACCAGAAATCACCATTTGGAAATGGATTTTAGCATTGTGTGCAAATAGTACATTGAAAAAGCATTTGCCATATGCTTGCCAAGTGTAATTATATGTTTAAGGATAAGAAGATACAATTGGCATAGAGACTTGCTCTAGCCTATTTTTCCAGTCTTATTTTTCTCTATTCCCTCTTCAAATATCACTTGGTACTAGATTTGAAAGGGGCTTTCCTCAACTCTAGGGGTCAGGTTTCTGATAGCCACCATGGCAGGACAATTTGACATTAAAGAACTTAAAATCTGGGGAAAATAAGATTAAGAGAGGCAGTGTGTATGGATAACCTATGGAAAAACTACATAAATAAATCTACCTTCCTAAAAGCAAAACAATAAAATAGCACAGTAAAGTAAATTAATAAATAAATAAAAAGTTTTTAAAAGTCAATGCATTTTTATTGTTTTTAGAAAGAATAATGGATACAGTACTATAAATTTCTGACTATTCTATCAAGGCTCATTACAAGCTTTTCATGCAATTTCAAAAAGGTCCACATAATTGCTTTTATTAATTACAAATAAATACTTATTGATGAAACATGACTCATATTTCCTCAGTATCTTTTGCTTTTATTACTGGAGAGTGATTCGCTCCTGTCCTTCAAATTCCTCAGTGGGTCCTAATTTCAGCCCTCTTAGACCTTCTCTATTACTTTCTTTGCTTTGGTTCAACTCTCCTTTATCACAAAAACTAGTTACAAAGAGCTCTTCTAAGACTTAAGTTTATTCCCCTCATCTTTCTTTAGTTTTACCAAGATATTTTGAACAACTTTCATTTTTTTGACATTTACTTCATCTTCCTTTTCTATTAACAACCACTAGTTTGTTGTTTTTTTCTTCTAACTATATTCAAATAAGTCACATTTGTGTGTACTGCAACAGAAAATTTTACAGTTGCCAAAATATGTATTTAGAAATAAATTTACATATGTACTTTCATGAAACTTGTGGACTTGTAGTCGGAAGTGAATATCTATCTCTGTATCATACATGAGAGAGCTACAAATAAAGACAAATATAAAGACAGATAATATATTTCTTATTTCTGAATGTTTTATATAATTATTCTTTCTTGTCCAGACTAACAAATATGAAAAAAAATGATTAAAATTATTTGCATTCATTTTGGTTAAAGGTAAATTATCACACAACCAATAACATAAATAGAAACTACAATTTTATGATAAATGGGCAGTGTAGTCAATGAAGTAAGCACAGACAGATAGATAGGTAGGAAAACAGGTAAATGCTTGTGTTTAAACATTGACTTTACCAATTATCCCTATGAACATTGACAATTTTCTTCAATTCAGTTATTTAACATATGACAAACCCTAGTTTAAAGTACTTTTGTAAAGGTTAAGTTTCTGTTTAGGTCAACTTAAGTGAAAATAAAAGTCTCAAACTTTAAAGGGTATTTAAGTAGAAAAGAGGAGTTTCCATGGTTTTTGCTTGGATTACAAGACTGAGAATACAGTGATAGAATAATTGTATTCTTTGAACCATCAGTCTCACTTTTTAAAAATCCTGTTTCCCAGAGTTTTAAAGACCATTGTAGAAAACTGAATGCGAAGTCTGAAGTACTTTCCTGGATACATGGTTATTCTAGTGCAGAATGTCTAAGGAATGGAACTCTCAATTTTTGTTTTTTTTTTTTCAGTTTTGACCAGGGATGGGTTCGAACCCACCACCCCCGGTATATGGTACCAGCGCCCTCCTTCTTGAGCCACAGGTGCTGCCCAGGGGACCCCAAATTTTGAATGATCATAGCCTTGGACAGTGTTTCTCAAATTATTATAATAATAAAAATAGCAATAGTACTTGATGTACTCTGTGGGGAAAGAGTTTTATTCATTTGTATAGCCAGAAGGTGGAAAAATGGAAGAGAATTAAATAGATGCCTTTGTCACCTTGATGTAAAAGCAACCCAAATGGATTCTAAATTTATGTCTTTTTAAAACTATAAAAAGTCTTAGAATAAAAAATTAGAATTAGAATATTTATACCCTTGCATTACAAATTTTTTTTCTAAAATAAAATAAGACACCATAAAATACTCATTATTATATAAAAAGATAAATTTGTATACAGCAAAATACACATAAATGAAGTTAAGGGTAAATATTCATAATAGAAAAAATAATCACTGAAAACCACTAAGACAAAGAAAAAAGTCTTATAAAAAGAAAACAGTCAAATAAAAAAAGACCGACATATAAAAAAAGGTAATCTACAAAACAAGAAATGGTAAGGTATAAATGTCTTAACACAATACCTAAGAAAATGACATGAAAACTATGTTAACCAGTTTGATGAAACTATTTCAGATTGTATGTGAAACCAGCACATTGTACCCCATGATTGCATTAATGTACACAGCTATGATTTAATATTTAAAAAAAATGTTAAAGTGACTACTAGGAATAAACAACTTCATTGATAATTGAGAAATAAAATTGGAATAGCAATTAAATGTTAATAACTTTATATGATTCAGTCACAGAAGAAATCGATGCGTTTTCAAAATAACAAGGGTAACAGGGTACCATCCCCAAGGATAACTACTTTTCCAAGTATAGAATTTATTCCTCTGGACTTTTATTAATATATTTAAATATACTTCTAGGTATACATATGTATATATCTTTGAAATTTGTGGATTTATGGTGATGATAGTTGTTTTCATTTTTCTGACATGAAAGAATTTATTTGTTGCTGGCTTTCACATAGAAACCTTTTCTTAGTATTCTTTCTCTGTCAGCACATGCATATTCTTAGATTTTTCTAACCATTATAAAGCACACATAAACCTATAATGTAATTATAGATATTTAGCTTCTTTATTGATAGATATTTAGCTTCTCCATTATGATATTAAAATAATAATAAAATAATTTAATAATTTTTTAACTTTAAGATTGTTGAAAAATTGAAGTAATTGATGATTTCTGGCATAATAGAGACATACACAAATAAATGTCTTATTATACTACTAGCAGGAAAATAGTTGGCCTAAACTTTTTTTCGGGGCTATTTGTCAGTATCTAGAAACAAACAAAAAACTGGGAAACACATCAAATTTTTAACTGAGGATACTTCTGGAAAGAGGAGTTGGATTACAGGATTACAGGAGATGTAGTAATTTAGTAAGAATCTTAATTTTGTACTCTGTTATACCATCTTGTTTGAATTTTATAAGTGTGTAAAATTATAAAATAAATTAATTATAAAATAAAATTTAAAATATGAGAATTCCATGATCAAGTACATTTTTTCCATACATAAAATATAACTATATTTTCCCATTAAAATTAACAATGATCATTAGCATATTTAAGCTCTTAGAAGTACTTAGACAAGTTATCCAAATGCTGTACCCCTTATTCAAATAACTCCTACTAGTATGTCAATAATTGAATACTTAGGTAAAATCCTTTAAAAAATCTTGGCTATTCTCTCAAAATCATGCTCATTATTGGAGAATAGCTACAGAGAAGGAGAGACCTTCCCATGTACCAAATTTCCAAAATCAATCATTCTCAAGTTTTCTATAAGCATCAGGTTCATGCCTTTGGATTCAAGAGCAAATGGCACTTCCCAGGTTGGCTTCAGTAATTAACTCTATGCTTGATGAACTTTGTGTTTTGAGGCAGTGTGTACTTCCAACCACAAGTATGATGTCCCTGTGGGAAGCCAAGAAACCCCTGGAGCCAAGTACAATAAAAAACCACTTGCGCTAAAATGTTTTAATGTGGCTTGAGTGTGAGTGAGGCTTTAAGCATGAACAGGATATAGTACAGTCTCCTCAATTTCTCAGACTACAGTTCCTTACAGGTTGCCTCCCCTGCCTCAGCTGCTGACATTCAAATTTTCTTTTCACATTTAGAATAGCAGTTTCTCTCTTGTTTTTGCTATTGTCCACCAAGACCACTGCTGTGATTTTCTGCTGATGCACAAGATGGAATAAAGGGTCCTTGGAAAATGCACCACTTATTCTAGTCATTTTGCTAAAGGACACACAAGTGTGGGCAGAGCCGTCAGAGAAAATGACAGAGAGCTTCACGCTGCTGACAGGAATTGCTTCCTCATCAGTGGCCCAATTTTCAGAAACAAGACCAAAAATTCATGTGCTCTCCAGCTTTCAGACAAAAAAGAACTGAGCAACGAGAAAGCTATACTAAAGGGTTGAGCTAGATTATTTTTTAAAAGAAGAAGAAGAAGCAAAAGGAGAAAAATGAAAGAAAAAGCAAGAAAAATGCAATGTTGCAAAGGTCTGGACAGAGAGCATAGGATTTTGAAAAGATAGCATTCAACTTGCTATCAAACATTCTAGTCATTCCACTTATCAATCAATTACATTAAAAGGCTAACTGAATACTTTGTGCTTTTCATGTTCATGCAATGAGAAAAAGTGGAAAATGAGGGTGGGAAGCATAGGAAGAGAAATTTAGGGGCCATGATTTCCAACAATAGGAAATATGTAACTCAAAACATAAACACAAATAAGAGAAAAGAGAGAAAGAGAAGAGAGAAGCAGGTGCATACATCTGAAAACATTTTCCATGAAAAAACAGTTTCCAAGTTGCTGGTGTTATAACAGAAAGTGAATAAATAAATATCAGGTTTAACAAAAACAACAAAAAAATTATTCAATAATTATAATAATTATTTATTATTCAAGAACAATAAAATGCCAAGCTTCTCCAAACCTTTACTATGAGAACATCTTTTTTGACTTGTTAAGAGAGATGCATAATTTGTTTCACTTTATGTTGGAAATTGTTTCAATTAATAGCAAGTCTATAAACATTGGAAGACTATTCTTTTGACAATACTAATTAGAATTAAAAAGTACTGTAGTTGTCATTTTAGTGATATCTAGCTATGTGAATTTGAACAAGTTGCTATATTTCACTGAAGTTTAATCTTTCCATCTGTGAAAAAAAGGAGTTGTCTGAAGTAGTTCCAGGGGCTTCATTCTTCTATGACTCAAATATGAGAGTATATCTTCAGGCCTTCACCCAAGTAAAACAAAGATATTGTTTTTCTGGGCCTCTCCTTCTCAGTTATACCACCATTGGAAGACAAAAACAAAAATAAACAAATCAATAAAACAAAAATGACTTTGCCTCTGAACCTTGTTTCAGAAAACTCAGTGGATTCAATAGAAAAAGAAAAACCTAAGTTTGATATTTGGTGGTCATTGGAATCTTCTGGTTATAATTGTCAGATGAAATTTCTGATCTGTTCCCCAGTACGCTGTCGGTCACTACTGAGGCTGATATATTTGTCTGGGTTTTTGTGGACCTTCCAGATGTGTGTGCCCTTTCTGTGATGTTACTACATCTCTGCACATTATAATAGGACATATGAACATAAAATATTTAGGGCTTCAGATGAGATCAGGCACAATAGAGTAGTATGGCTGTAGACACAGAACTATAGGTTTAAGCTTTAACATGTAAAAAGTTTGGGAGATATTATCTCTGTCCTTATTTTTTAAAAAAGCTGAACATTGAAATTTAATTATTTGTATGAGTCCACAAGAGAATTGAGGTTGTAAAGGAATCTGGTGAAACAGGACAGGTATATTCCAGAGAGTAAAAGCTGAGATCTGTTTGACTGGACAGAAGTTGTAGCCATAACTAGTAGAAACACTTACTTATAATTTAACGAATTGCTAGAGACCCAAGTTGAGTGAGAAATTTTGAGTATTGTAGACTCGGAGAGACTGTACACTTTTTTGCACTTTACCACCAGAAAACCTATCAGGTTCTCATGGCAAATAAAGATCCAAGAAGGAGCCCTTTGTGCCTCAGGCAGGAGACAGGCAAGAAAAGAATAATCATTGTTATATGTACCTTGATTTTTACATAACTAAGTTCTGCCCTCTAGAAGAAAAGATTTACCAAAGCTTTATCCCAGTTGGGATTCCCAGTACAGCCTCATTTAACCTCCATGTCCCACCTGATTGGTGATATGCATAGTCAACAGAAGCCAGCATTTCAAGGAGATAGCTTTGGAACCCGACACACAGGAAAGGAAGTAGGCAGCAGGGAGGTAAATTTATACTTTTGTAGAAAGTCATGTGAAAATCAAAGCAGATGGATAATGTAAACATAAAATTTGAAAATGATAAGAGCAATATTTAATCGCAAGATTACTAAACACTTTCACTAACCCATACCTTACCAGCACAGCAACAAGTCTGAAGTACAAGAACCATTGATGATAGCTAACAGGGCTGCAAAACACAGGTTGTATCCTAGGAGGAACTCTTAGGGAATGCCTAAGACAATGGGCGGACAAAACAAGTACACCAGAGAAATTTGAAACCTCTTGCACCAACCACCACAGCAAATACCAAGCACACTCTAATTTCTAGCTAGATTAACTTCACAGCTAATGTTTTTTTCACTCCATTTCTTATTCACTGTCATTCGTGTCCAGTTTTTTTTTTTTTTTTTTACTTAAATTATAGCTGTGCACATTAATGCAATCATGGAATACAATGTACTTGTTTTATATACAATTTGAAATATTTTCATGAAATTGGTTAATAGTTTTTAACATAAAATTATTCCAAGGCATTTCAAAAGGCAAGAGAAAACATAGTCTGAAGAGACAATGCAAGAGTCAGAAGAAGACTCAGATATTACACACTAATAGAGTAATAGAGTCATGGAACAGGGAGTTTAAAATGACTATGATGAATACCCAGTGATATTAAACTACTTCTGCTAACAATCAGCTGGATATTTTCTAATTTTTAATTTGTCATATACCAATAATTTGTAAAACATAAATTAATACAAAAAATAAGACAAAAGGCAAAATCTACAAAACAATAAAGTGACTATAATTAATTATGTTAAGGGATATAAGGAAAAAATGTAGAAATCATGCAAGACATGGATAATTTAATTAGAAAAAAGAAAATGATAAGAAATAAACACAAACATACAAATTAAAACTGTAACAAGCAAAGAATGAAAGAATGAAATTTTGATAAACTTACCAGTTTACTGTACACAACTAAAAAAAGACTCAGTGGGCTTGAAGACATAACAATAGAAACTCTCCAGACTGTAATAATTGAAAAAGGCTGTATACATACATGGCAGGATTATCAACAGAAATAAAAAAAGAAAACTCTCCAAACTAGAATTCCATATCCAGTTAAATAATCTTTCAAAGTTAAAGAAAAAATAATGTCTTTTTCAAACACTGAAAAATATTCATTGCCAATAGCTCTGCCCTGAAAAATATTAAAGGAAGTTTTTCAGGTAAAATTAAAATTGTATAGGTCAGATGTTTAGATCTACATAAAGGAAAAAAGTGCTATTGGAGAAGAAATAAATGAAGGCAAAACAAAAATAAATAAATACATATATAAATAAATAAGACTTGATTAAATTAAAAAGTTTCTGTGCAACTAAAGAAATAAGCAACAGAGCAAATAGACAACCTACAAAGTGAGGGAAAATATTTGCAATCTACAAATCTGCTAATTGGCTAATATCCAGAATCTATAAAGGAGTCAAACAAATCAGAAAAAAAAAAAACCTTATTAAAATGTGGGCAAATGGTACAAACAAAAGTTTGTCTTTTTTCTTTTCTTTTTTTCATGTCTTCTTCTTCTTATTATTATTATTAAATCATAGCTGTGAATATCAGTGCACTCAAGGGGTACAATGTGCTGGTTTTGTATACAATCTGAACTATTTTCATCAACTGATTAACATAGCATTCATGGCATTTTCTCAGCTATTGTATGAAGACATTTGTAATCTGCATTTAGTAAGTTTCACCTGTACCCTTCCAAGATGCACTGTAGGTGTAGCCCCACCAATTATTCTCACTCTACCCCAACCTTCCCCCTCCCTGCTCCTTTCCCTTTTCCCCATATTCTTGTGCTATAGTTGGGTTATAGCCGTCATATGAAAGCTATATATTAGCTTCATAGTAGGGCTTAGGACATTGGATACTTTTTCTTCCATTCTTGAGATACTTTGCTAAGAAGAATATGTTCCAGCACCATCCATGTAAACATGAAATAGGTAAAGTCTCCATCTTTCCTTAAGGCTGCATAGTATTCCATGTATACATGTACCACGATTTATTAATCCATTCGTGGGTCGATGGGCACTTACTTGGGTTTCTTCCATGACTTAGCAATTATGATGGGCTGCAATGAACATTCTGGTACAGATGTCTTTGTTATAATGTTATTTTTGGTCTTCAGGGTATATACCAAGTAAAGAATTATCGGATCGAATGGCAGGTCAATTTTTGATCTCTAAGTCTTCTCCAAACATCCTTCCAAAAGGAGCGTATTAGTGTGCATTCCCATCAGCAGTGTAGAAGTGTTCCCTTTTCTCCACATCCATGCCAGCATCTCTGGTTTTGGGATTATGTTATGTGGGCTATTCTTACTGGAGTTAGGCAATATCTCAAAGTAGTTTTGATTTGCATTTGTCTGATGATTAAGGAAGATGAACATTTTTTTCACGTGTCTGTAGGCCGTGTGCCTGTCTTCTTTTTTTTTTCTGTTAATCTTTTTGTTATAAACTTTATAAAACTATGTGAATTGTCAAATAGCTTTTGTTTTTAAATGTTTTAAGTCTAATAAGAAATTTCAAAGAATATTACAGAGTTCTCATGTACCATTCACCTTATTTCCCCCAGTGGTAACATCTTACATAACCATAGGACATTATCAAAACCAGACAAATGATACAGTTATAATACTATTAACTCTGTTGTTAAAATCATGCTTACATAATATTTCGGTTGGACAAGCATTTAAAAAGAAAGTTCTCAAGCTTCCTTTACTCTTAAATGTATTAGTACTATATACTGTATACTGTATACAGTAGAAAGCTGTACATACCATCTTTTATACCATAAAATGCTCCTTCTATATAGATTATACCTACTTTCTGGTATTCATATTTCTTCCTTATTCTCATTCTCTTATCCTTGGTCTTTTTTGTACCAGACTTAAAGTTTTCCCATATATTGGTTTTTTATCTTACTAATCAACTTTAGCTGCTTTTTAGCTTCTTTTTTTTTTTATTAAATCATAATTGTATACATCAGAGCAGTCATGGGGCACAATGTGCTGACTTCATATACAATCTGAAATATTTTCATCAAACTGTTTAACATAGCCTTCATGGCCTGTTAATCACTATATGAAGACATTTGTATTCTGCATTTAGTAAGTTTCACCTGTACACTTCTAAGATGCACCATAAGTGTGGTCCCACCAATTAACCTCCCTCCACCCCAAACTCCCCCCTCCCCTCCCCTCCTTTACCCCTTTCCCCATATTCTTCTGCTATAGTTGGGTTATAGCCTTCATATGAAAGCTATAAATTAGCTTCATAGTAGAGCTGAGTACATTGGATACTTTTTCTTCCATTCTTGAGATACTTTGCTAAGAAGAATATGTTCCAGCACCATCCATGTAAACATGAAAGAGGTAAAGTCTCCATCTTTCTTTAAGGCTGCATAGTATTCCATGGTATACATGTACCA
>CAUYRH010030352.1:0-14340 GCA_963574655.1 Perodicticus potto | reverse complement strand
CCAGCTACTCTGGAGGCTCAAGCAAGAGGAACTCTTGAGCCCAAGAATTTGAGCTTACTGTGAATTATGACACCACAGCACTCTACACAGGGTGACAGAGTGAAACTCTGTCTCAAAAATAATAAGAAGAATGTCCATAGGGCACCAAAATACCTCCCGCCTCTGACTCCCTTGGAGGGCCATTGTTTTCATCAGGTTGCCCATTCATTCTGCAAAGCTAGCTAGCTAGCTACTCAGCACCTATCCTGCAGGGTTTTCCTTTATTTCCATGCCAGATCTACTTCCCCAGGTCCCTAAGAGGAGGTTTTGTTCCATCTCAAAGATTTCACTATAAATCCTATAAATCTCTAAGTCCACAGCCTTTTTCATCCTATAATACCACAATTATACCAAATTTGATAATAGTCTGACAATTCAGTGTTTTAAAATATTTAAGAATTTTGTATACAGTTGAAATGTCTATTCAGTAGACGGACAATAAATCATGTTCATTTTCATGAGCTCAAGTACAAGTTAATAAAAAATTATAAATGTAATAGAAGCATCTGAGACTGCCTAGGTTCTTTAAAATATCAGTTCAGCCAAGCATCATGTCCTGTGGGCAAACACACAGCTAAATACACAGCAGCTGGCAGACACCAGTCAGAACAGCAGGAGTATGTTTCTCAGCGAGAATTTTTCTGTCTTCCATCATTTTGGTTCTGGGTATTATAAATGGCACTTTTTATATTTCTGTTATTATCTTTCAATTATAGAGGCTGAGAGTACATAGGATTCATTGAGGGCATCTGTTCCGGCTTCTTTCTTGATGAAGTTATCCTTTCTGTAACATTTATGACGGGCCATTTGGCCTGAACGTGTCCAGTGACAAGAACCTCATTCTAAAATAGCAGCCTTTTTCATTATTGAAAAGTGCTGACTTGCAGAAAAGTCTGTTTCTCTGTTGGATCAGATTTGTTTCCTTACAACTTTAAGCATTACTACTGCATTTACTCTTCCAGTCATACTGAGTAAGGTTAATTTTTTCCTACATGACAGCTATTTACATTTTTGAATACAGTTACCATTGCCCATGTTGCCCACCTACATAGCTATGATCACCCCACCCCCACACATGTTGTCTCAAGTTTGAAAACCTCTAGGTCCCTCATCTGTTTGTCTGTTCATCTTGTGAGTTTGTCTTCAATTCTGCCACTTTTCCTTTGGAATTACATAGACATGAATTCTAATATTGGCTCCCTACTACGTGACCTATAAAATGCTTGCTGCCTCACTTGATTTCATGAGGATTAAATTGACAGGTCTAACTCTTATTTAATATTATTGGCCAAGCATTATTCTACCTGCATTAAACATCATACCTCATTTAATTTTAATAACAGTCCTATGTGATTGTTGCTATTATTTCCCCACTTTATACACACGAATGTTGAGGCATAAACATTTGTTCAAGGTCACCTAACTATTATAATTAATTATAGAATGAGGATTTGAACTTGCGCAGCCTGGCTGTAGAGACATGACCTTTAACTACAATGTTGTACTACCTTTATTAAATAAGGTAAAATAAACAAATAAGTATATGTATATATTGAAGAGTACCCAGAGGAGGGAAATTTTCCACTCATAATCCTGTTCCTGCTCCTTTGTGTATTCTTCAGTTTTTCCAAATCCTAAATGTCTGCCTGTTACTACATATACAATCTGATAATCCAAAACAGGCAGGTAATTTCCTCCATTTCTAAGAGCAGGTTTCATGCAGACATTTTTTAGACTACGTGGATCTAAGTAAATTCTCCTGTCTCTGATGGCCACATGAAGATGCTTCCTTAAGCCATGGTGACTCATTCATTTGTTCAACATTTTCTGAGCACTTGCTACAAATTAGGCACAGTGTCGTCTGTTGCGGATACAATAGATGATGAACAGATATAGACCCTGCCTTCAGGAAGCCTAAAATCCAGTGGAAAGACAAACATTAAACAAATACAATAATAAAGATATGATGACTAACAGTAAGTGGGTATAAAGGAACAGAATAGGATGTAATATGAAAGAATCACACAGGAAGCTATTCCAAAATTGGGCCAGTGGGTGGCTAAGGAAAGGCCTTCCCATGTAAAAGAAATTTATGTTGCGACTAAAAGGGCGAGTTGAAGTTAACCAAGGAAAATATTAGGAAAGGGCATTCGGGAAAAACTTAAAAATAAGTTGAGGGCCCTGAAGAAGGAAAGAACTTAGACTAATTAAGGACCTAAAAGAAGGCCAGTGCGGTTTCAGAACACTGAAGGGAAACCAGAATGACTTCAAATGAGGTTGGGAGATTAGGCTGCGCTGATCATGCCAGCTGATTGTCCTGAACTAATACAGCCCTGGAAACTAAATGGGACAGTATTGAAGCGTTGCAGTCTATGTTCTTAGAGGGCATCTTGAAAGGAAGCAGCTCAAAAGCAGGCAGTTAAGGAGACTCCACGACTTCCTCTTATACCTCACCTGAAGCTTATATGCAAATATGCAATCCACTCATGTTCTGGTAAATCTTATATGCAAATATGCGATCCACTCATATATAATGAGGTAAATCCTCATTAATATTCCCACTAACCCATCACCTGAATCTACAGCTCCCACCTCAAGTTGCCATTTGCCAAGTGCTTAGTTTTTGCGCTTAGTCTTCCACACATATTATTTATAATCAGAGCTCACCTAAATACAACTGTTGAAGGAAAAGCAATTAAATGTAATTAGTACAAGTATCATTCACCAAGTAGGGTGAAGGTAAACGTCCCTTTTCCTCTGGAAGGTTTCGCTGCTGCTGAAAGATTGACTCACAATAAGGCAGGTCAATAAGAAAAAGAAATGTATTTACTGTGCACTTGGAGAGAATGACAGAATGATTACCCAATATCCCACGGGGGTCCCTTCATTTTAGAGGGGACAGGGAGATGAGAAATTAGAGTAATTCCATTTAGCAGCAGTAAATGGTTACTAGGGAGGATGAATGAATGTGGGGGGGGCATATTGACTTGTAAATGATACTCTTTGGGAAGTAAATTAGCCTAAGAGAAAAGTACTATACTTAAAATGGTTTGGGCCAGGTCTGGTTCTATTCTTGATCTTCTTTCCTGTAATATATTGAGGTAACAGGGAGGGAAAAGGAAGACAATTGTTCTTTTTGATGGGTCTGGGTTTTTTTTATGACGAAACAGGGAAGGCCCCTTCCAAGGCCTATTGATTTCTAAAGGCCTTTAATTCAAAATATTCTTTATACCAAGGAGTCAAATTTGGGGTGAAATTTGCTGAATTCCTTCAACCCCTAGATATGGAACTGGAACCAATATAAATCCTAAGTGGAAAGTTGGTAGTTATAGCTATGTGCCAGCTTGTTCTGCCAATAGAAATAACACCAAGCCTCATAATTAGGCTCTGGAGTCACACTAACGTGATTTAAATTTATACCCATGGATTAGCTCTGCCTCTAATTTTCCATGTGATCTACAACAATTAAATTAACCTTTCAGCCTCAGTTTCCTCATTTGAAATGCAAGACTAATAGTACTTATCCAAAGGGGTAGTTGTGGGAATTAAATTTAGATACTTTATATAGGGGAAAGAACCTGGCACAATGTGTGACATACAGTCAATACTAAGTAAATGATACATTCATTTCTTTTTTTGTTATCTTATGATGTAATTTATTTAAAATTGAATCATGGTTATAATTATTCTTTACTTTATGCTTTCTGGATTTTTGAATTTTTCCAAAATTGATTACATATGCCTATCTTTTAAAAGAAAAAAATTAAAATCATGGTTTCTTTCTTTTTTTTTTTTCTGTTGGCCAACTTCAAAGTTGGGTGGTTTGCCTTTTTATTATTGAATTGTGGGAGGTTTTTTTTTTATAATTTTATTAAATCATAATTGTATACATTAGTGCAATCATGGCGCACAATGTGCTGACTTCGTATACAATCTGAAATATTATGATATGTTTTATGATAAGTGTTTCTTTCTTTTTTTTTTTTTTGAGACAGAGTGTCACTATGTCACCCTCAGTAGAGTGCTGTGGGATCACAGCTCATAGCAACCTCAAACTCTTGGGCTTAAGCGATTCTCTTGCCTCAGCCTCCCACTGGGACTACAGGCACCCACCTCAATGGCCTGGCTATTTTTTGTTGCACTTGTCATTGTTGTTTAGCAGCCCCAGGCCGCATTCGAACCCCCACTCTCAGTGTATGTGGCTGGCACCATAACTGCTGAGTTATGGGCACAGAGCCAAGTGTTTCTCTTCTACAAAGTGATCATAGGGTGGTCCTTCACATCCTAATTTTAATAACTTATTGAGATTATTATAGCTGGCTTCATGAACCCCTGTATGTCTTATATAATCCTATCCATTACCTAACGTTTGAGTTGTTCTCCAGAAATGATGGACTCGAATTCCTGGCCTCAAGTGATCCCCCTGCCCTAGTCTCCTAAGTGCTGGAATTAAAGGCATGAGCCACTAGCCAGCCTGAAATGATGGATTTCCTAAAAGACAAGGTAATTGTGATTCTGAAGTCCCCAGGGCAGACTTCCTGACACCAAGATTCACTATTCTCCACAACCTGTCCCCAATGCACATATTATAGCCCCTTGTGAGATACACCATGATCTGCCCCAAAGCATATGGCCTCTCATTTAAGAGCCAATAATATCCCTTAGTCCAAGAGATAGATCTGAGGCAGCTTCTGTTCTCCTGACAAGATGTCTATTGAATTAAAACTTTCTTTCTTCCTTGATAACCCTTGTTGCCTCAATAATTGGATTTTTGTGCAACAAACAACTGGATTTAGACCAAAATCCCCCTGTGCTTTTGACATTATGTTATATTTAGAACTAGATGTCTTATTTGGGTTTTGCTAACCTCAGTTTCTATACTATTTTTTATGGAACCATACTACTAGCATGGTTAGGAAACCATTTGCATCTTTACCTTTTAGTGAAAACAGTGATGAAGATTCCTAATTCTGAAGCATACACAACACACATAGATATTAATACATATATACATCTAACAATACTAATTTATGATCCCCTTTTGTGCCAGGCTCTATGCTAGGTCCTGGAGATATTAAAGATTACTGAACATAATCCACATTCTCAAGAAGTTCGTAGTCCTGTGGGTATTACAGATGTGTGTGGAGCTGTGTTGACACACCTTATGGGGGCAAGACACAATTATAAGAGGGACTTTACCTAACGAATGCAATCAGTGTAACCTGGTTTCTTGTACCCTCAATGAATCCCCAATAATTAAATAAATAAATAAATAAATATATCCAGAAAAATAAGGCAGACTTAAACAAATGTTGAATACATTCTTTGGGAGCACAGAGGGAAAAGCAGTGAAATCTGCCTGTGGATAACTATTCCTTTTATCATGTGTATCTGATTTCAATAGGCATGCTAACGTCTCCATATTCATTTGCTCCACAGCAACATAAAAATCGCCCTTCATCTTGTAATTGCTGAAGCAATTCTTATTTGGAGCATCTTTTCCTCAGAAAGATTGATCAACAAGTTGTTCCTTACTACCCACTCTGTGCTAGGGGTTGGGGCAGGATACAGGAGAAGCAGATTATTTGTCCCTACCCTCAAGGTTTACCTAAAGTCCAAACACTTGAGAATGAAAAAAAAATGCTAATTAGAGAACAATAAACTACTGTGCTGTTGCCTCTGAGTATATTTAGAGAAGAGAGCTCTGGGTGAGTTAGAATGTTAGAAAAAAGCACTAATCACTGTTCTAGCAGACTCAAACATCAGTTCAGGCTTCTAAACTACCTACATACAGATGTTTAGAGGCACACATTCAAATATTCTCTACTGCATAATAATTCAAAAGAAGAAAAGAAGTTCAGTATATCAGAATCTCTCTCAATGCTTGTTAATCTGAATTTATAGTACATTGTTCTAGGAGTGCTTTACTTAAATTCTGTTAAAATCTTAGCTGGAATATTCTTAGCTAGTCCAAAGACAGGTAGGCTTAACGTGTATTAGCAAAGATCATAGACAAACTTACAGGCTCTCAGAGCTATGTACATTTCAGAATTGAAGCAACCTGGAATAAGAAAAAAAAGCATGAATGCAATAAAATTATTGAAAACTTTGCTTTTTGTCAGATGAACCTTTGGAAAATGTGTTGTGAATTTTTGAGATGCATGCACATGTTTGGTCAGTGAAATGCTGCCACAAGGAGGTGTGTTTGGAAAGGAGCTGATGAGGAGTGAGAAATGAGGGTAGCTGCTGAGGAAGGCACTCATGAGTTGGAAAAAGGTTAACCCATTTTGAGTTAAATCTGAGTTCAGAGTGATCCCCGGGAAACTTGTGCTGACATATACAGAACTCTCTCTCTAGCCCAGAGCCATGGAAAACAGAGAAAGGGAAATCTAATGATGGAGTTCAGGGAGCGTCTACATCTAAGTAATTATGAATGGAGATTTCAGATTCCTCAGCTTGGTGGCAAGATTTGAAACATAAACATAGTCAATGGCAATTGTACTTAAGAGGTGAACATTTGTGTTAGATTACAAAAACAAACCTACAAATAATGGAAAAGGCTTCCAAGTTAGTCATTTCAAATCATTTGAGACATTGTTCTGTCCTTAAACTAGTCCCATATCCTTGGCCTAGCAGTTCTCCAGCTTCAGTCAGAAATAGTTGGAGAAATTGTACAGACTGCAGATTCTTGCCCTCCCTCCCACCAGAGACTCTATTTCAGTAGATCTGAAGTGCAGCCCACGGAGAAAAAAATCTAAAGTAATAATAATAGGGAAAGCTTTTCAATTCATCTTAGAAACTGTCTTTGTATTTGTTTATTATTGTTGTCAATAATAGCAAGCTGCTCCTATATTTGATGAGGCTTTCATTCCTTTAGTAAGAGCAGGCACGGTTTTTAAGAAAATCTTATGATTGTAATTTGGGCCAAATTGACATTTATTGCTTTATTTAAGGAAAACAACTAATCATCATGTTGCATACAATATGATGATTATATTTAAAGATTATCTACTAATGAACATTCTTTCATTAAAGCTATAGATTTTTTTTTCCACTTCAGAAGAAGCATTACCTATTTTACATCTATAACTCTATTTTACAAGACAAATAAGAAATTTCAGAGAAATTAAGTGACTAGCCTAAAGTCACACAGTAACCACTGGCAAGAAGGTTAGGTGAAAATCTATATTTTCTGAATCCCGATGCAATATTCTGTCAGATAATACTGCTTTCAGTTAGAAAATATAGATGAAAGTCTTTAGGAGTTGAAATTTGAACCACAGATACTAAAATGTTTCCCTGTCCCACCCTACCAACTCTTAACTACATTTTCCCTTATTCCTACTACACCTCACCCACCTTCAATCTGAAGTTTCCTTTCCATTCCTTAAGAATTTATTTTGCACAGTAACTAAGAAAATGCCATGAAGGCTATGTTAACCAGTTTGATGAAAATATTTCAGATTGTATATGAAACCAGCACATTGTACCCCATGATTGCATTAATGTATACAGCTATGATTTAATAAAAAATATATTTAAACAAAGAATTTATTTTGCTACCTGACACCCTTGAAAGGTCAGAAAGTTGTTATCTTAATGACATGAAGTTGTGCTGATGATCATTTAAAATCAGATCTATTCCTGAGCCCTCATGAAAACAGTCTTATTGCATCATTTTGTAGCTTGGATGTAAATAGGCCCAAAGGCGTGTGCTGAGTACGCATCCCAGGATCCCATACAATAATTAAGGAAGCTGGTTGGCTTCACAGAGTCAGCTCTCCTCGGCCATTCTACATATGGCAAGTTCAGGAATGCCACCTAAGTTGCTGAAATCATTAAGTGCAGAATCTCTGTGAAAGTCTACTTTCTCTGTTTAAGTGAGATTGTGTCAGCACAATTCCTTTATTTTGCTGGAGCTTGTATGTCTGGGGATGGAGAGGCTGGGGTGAGGTGGGATGGGAGGAGCATTTTCCAAGCACTATGCCTTTTATTCCTTTTGCAAATAGGTTTGCGTGATGTCCTGGGGGAGTGGTTCTTTGATGCCACTATGTGTTTGTCTTGCACCCATTTCAAAAACAAAAAGACCCAGCTTGCTTACTCTATCTAGTTCACCAAAAAGATTAGTCCGCCGAGCATGGGGAAATTATGACATGCCAATGACTGCATCCAAAGGCTCTGAGTTATTAGCCAAAGCCTTTCTGCTTTTAAAATCTGCTATCTGCTTCATTTGATGTCTAGACACTGAAGGGGTGGGAGTCTTTATATACTTGGCATGGCAGTTGTTAAAAGATAATTTTACTAAAAAATGCAAAAGCATGACTGTCATACAGACATAAAAATGAGCAAATGAATATTTTGCTTAACTCAAGAATGAGGAAACTTGTGACTTCTCTAGTCAAAGGCAGAATTTAAGAAAAAGGACACATCTATAGATCAGAAAGATTAAAATGGATGTGCAAATGGAGGCCCACAGGCCGGGCCTCTTTCAAAGTTAAGAGGGAGGGATTGAACACTACTGGATAGAATTTACATGCCTGTAGACAAAAGTTACTTTGCACTGCTCTTAGTTTTCTACAGTTACAGAGGTGTAAAATCGCTCAAAGATATTGAAAGACCAAAATCAGATAACCTGGAAGGAGATGATCTAAACAATCTATAAAAATTGAAGGAAATTTTTTTTCTCTTCCTGTATTTAGGAAAACGGCACAGGTCTTGGCAAGACAGCAGTAGGTGCTACCTGGTGTCAGGTAGCCTTGAACTTTATATGCCTGAACTGGCCAACTTATAAAAATATTGCCTGAACCTTGTTTTAGGACACCTTCAGCCTACTGTTGGGCTCTTTTTTTCCTACTCTGTTCCTTTGAAATGTCACTCTTTGGTTATACAACTGTTGCAACATCACGGCAAGGAAATAGAAGAGATTAGTGACTTCACAGAAAAAGCCAAAAGCTGAAAAGTCACATTTTGTCATTCAGTTTCCACTGCAGATTCTCTTTCTCTGAGAATTATCTGAAAAGAAATAACCCAGGGACCCACTCTCTACTATTCGATAAAGCCTAGCATACGGCAGCAATTTGCTTTTGACTTGATGAACTTGCTTTCAGTGTTCTATTGCACGTAGTATCTATTTTTCTTTTCTGTATATTTCATTCACTCAGAGTGTATGCAGTGAAGCCTGATACAAACACACACACACACACACACACACACACACCACACTGTACAAACACACATCATGCGCATACCCCTTAGAAATTAAATCTTCATGTTTACCCTCGAATTTTTTTAACCATCTATTAAATTATTAATGCTAAAAGAGAGGATTAGAGAATAGGTAATCCAAAAAAATCTAGGTAATAACCAAATCATGTAGTATGGAATATATTTCTTGTTTTGATGCATGAAATCAGTGTGCCTAATGGAAACATGCACTTAATTAAATGGGGGAAGTACTGGAATGGAACCCTTAAAGACTCATAGTCCCACCTCAAGCAGCTTTGTGACCAAGTTGAATCCAGTTCACCTTTCAATGTCACTTTCCAACCCTATCAAATGAGGGATTTTTAAAAAGTTATATGTAGAGCCCCTTTGAGCTCTGACAATTTCAGAATATTTTGGAGATCATTTTAAGTCAACAGGAAAGCAAACAAAGCAATCCAAAGTCAAACTCAAGGAGGCACTGGAAAGCTATTCAATTCCCCTCTTGACCCTCTGTTTGATTCTTGCCTGAGACCTTTCTGTTGAGAGTACACCTCTCTAACTTTCATGTATTCACTCACTCCTTTATTTAGTAATATAAATGGCCACCATTTGTTGAGTACTTAATACTAGTGCAGGCACCGTGGTAGGCATTCTCTGTGCATCACCTCAATTATCACAACTCCAAAAGGTAGGTACCATAAGTTGTTCCATTTTGTAGATTCAGAATGAGCCTCCAATATGGCAAATAACTTCCTCAAGGGCACATATCTAGTAAGCCGCAGTGCAGAGATAACAAACCAAGTCTATCTGGCTCCCAGTTCAGAGCCACTCTTTACTAAACAATGCTGCTTCCTTATATAACTATCAGAGTTGTGTGTGAAGAATGAAAAGCGGTATGGAGAACAAATTGTTGTAGAATATCCAACCACTGCCATTAAAGGTTTTAAACCAAGGAGGAGAACTAATTATTCATTTGAGTTTCAGGGGTAAAAACAAAACAAAACTATGTGGACAGTCAGGGACTAAAGTGACAATAAATCGAAAGGGGAAGTATTCGAAGAATAAACCACCTAAGAAAGGAAAACAGAGATACTAAGTCTGAAGCATCTTATAATCCCATTTATTTACTTCTGTCCAAGGCACAGACCATAAATCCTGTGAATTTTGGCAAATCCTTGCTTTCTCTGGGTTTTGGTTTCCTCTTTCTTTAATCAATGAGGATAATTAAATGAATTGCTGAGGTTCTTAACTTGAGTCTCTTTTGCCTACATCATCTGAAATTTAAGAATGGAGATTAAATAGGAAGATTTCGGTTCGGTGTCCATAGCATAGTAGTTACGGCACCAGCCACAATACACCGTAGCTGTCAGGTTCGAACCCAGCCTGGGCCTGCTAAACAACAATGACAACTGCAACAACAACAATAAAAAAAATAGCTGGGCGCTGTGGTGGTTGCCTGTACTCCCAGCTACTTGGGAGGCCGAGGCAAGAGAATCACTTAAGCTCAAGCATTTGAGGTTGCCATGAGCTGTGACGCCACACCACTCTACCAAGGGCAACAGCTTGAGACTCTGTCTCAAATAAATAAATAAATAAAATAAATAGTAAGATTTCATGATCCTGATCGGATCAAGTTGTGGAGTAGAAATTCTTTAGAGGAAATATGTATCTCCAGAAAAGCAGACAGGGAACTTGTGTAACCCTTTTTGTATAGAAAAGTAATTGTGATGGGGGGGAGGGAGAAGGGAGTGGTGTATTCCATAACTGTCCTTTAACATGTTTCCACAGCATCTTTTAAAATCCTACACATTTATAAGTGAGGGAAATGGATCAGGCAAATAGGAGACGCCAGAGAAGTGAAGATGGATTTACTCAGAGCATCTAGTACATCTGGCAAAATGAATAGCCCAGCCAAAGGGTTATAGCTGAATAGCCCTAATTGCCAGGAATTCAGATTAGGCTTATTCAATCGTTATAAATACCCCAACCATCTATCATCCTGTCCAATCCTCCTTTACTGCAAATGAAGAGGGATGATGAGGGCATGCTGCCTGAGTCAGTATTCTAATTTCCTCAGAAAACAGCTCCTCCTTCCATCAGCATCTGGAATCTAGTTTCAGGAATGAGTGGACAAAGTTAGGCCTGCTGCTGCAAAGGGCAATATAGTAGTCATCTATTGACTGGAAATGTAGCCTTCCTAGAAGAGGCAAGATGGTCGGGCACTAATCAAGCCTCAATGTCTTATGAAATGAGAAGGCAAGATTCACTTTTAGTACAATTTTTGGAACTTCCAAGGCCTTGACATGATGACAGGTAGATGAAGGAATTCAAGTATTCAAAAACTCCTATTCTTTTTTCTTCCTTCAGTTGTCTTCAGCATGAAACAACAACTAATCTACCTATTGGTCCTGGCTTTTGATTAAGGAATGCAGCAGTTTTATTTTTCTTCTTCTTCTTCTTCTTCTTCTTCTTCTTCTTCTTCTTCTTCTTCGTCTTCGTCTTCGTCTTCGTCTTCGTCTTCGTCTTCTTCATTTTATTATTTTTTCAAGTTAATATGAGGGTACAATTTTTAGGTTACACTGTTCTCACTTCCAGGCTCTTCCATTTGTAGAAGAGCCCCTCACCCAGGGGGCGTATTATATACCCTCACAATGTGCACATTAGGTGAGATCCCACCTCATGCCCTCCCTCCTTCTGCCCTACGTCCTCCGCCATCCCCTATCCCGCTTCCTTCTACCCCTGAACTGGACTATAATAGTGTTTTATTGTTATGAGCATGTAATTGTTTATATATTACTTTCATATCAGTATAGAGTACATTGGGTATTTATTTTTCCATTCATGAGATAGTTTACTAAGAAGAACTCCATCCAGGTAAGTGTAAAAGATGTAAAGTCTCCATCTTTTTTAATGGCTGGACAATATTTCATGGTATACATACCACAGTTTGTTGATCCCATTACGGGTTGATGGGCACTTAGATTGCTTCCATGACTTTGCAATTAATGAAGTGAGCCACAATAAACATTCTGGCACATATGTTTTTTGATAAAATTATTTTTGTTCTTCTGGGTAGATACCTAGTAATGAAATTGCAGGGTCAAATGGAAGGTCTACTTTTAGATCTCTGAGTATTCTCCATACTTCTCTCCAAAAAGGTTGTATTAGTTTTCAATCCCACCAGCAGGGTAGAAGTGTTCCCTTCTGTCCACATCCACACCAGCATCTGGTGTTTTGGGACTTTGTGATGTGGGCTAATCCTGCTGGGGTTAGGTAATATCTTAGAGTGGTTTTGATTTGCATTTCTCTGATGATTAAAAAGGATGAGCATTTTTTCATGTCTTGTTAGCCATTCGCCTGTCATCCTCAGAGAAGTTTCTGTTCAAATCTCTTGCCCACCTATAGAGAGGGTTGTTTGTTCTTTTCTTATTGCTTAATTTGAGTTCTCTAAAGATTGTAGTTATCAGGCCTTTGTCATATACATAACATGCAAAAATCTTCTCCCATTGCAAAGGCTGTCTGTTTGCTTTGTTTGCGGTACCGTTGTCTGTGCAAAAGCTTTTTAGCTTGATCAAATACCAGTTATTTATTTTTAGTGTTGCTGCATTTGCTAGGGGGTGGGGGGTCTTCCTCATAAAGTTTTTTCCCAGGCCAATATCTTCAAGTGTTTTCCCTACACTCTCTTCTAGAATTTTTCTTGTTTCGTGTCTTTTTTTTTTATTAAATCATAGCTGCGTACATTAGTGCAATCAAAGGGTAAAATGTGCTGGCTTCATATACAATCTGAAATGTTTTCATCAAACTGTTTAGCATACCTTTCATGGCATTTTCTTAGGTATTGTATGAAGACATTTGTATTCTGCATTTAGTAAGGTTTACCTGTACCCTTTTAAGATGCACCATAGGTGTGGACCCAACAATTACCCTCTCTCCATCCCAAACTCCTCCCTCCCCTCCCTTCCTATATTCTTGTGCTATAGTTAGCTTATAGCCTTCATATGAGACCTTTAAATTAGCTTCATAGTAGGACTGAGTACATTGGATAATTTTTCTTCTATTCTTGAGATACTTTGCTAAGAAGAATATGTTCCAGCTCCATCCATGTAAACATGAAAGAGGTAAAGTCTCCATCTTTCTTTAAGGCTGCATAATATTCGATGGTGTACATGTAGCAAAATTTATTAATCCATTTGTGGGTCAATGGGCACTTGGGCTTCTTCTGTGACTTAGCAATTATGAATTGGATTGCAATAAACATTCTGGTACAGATGTCTTTGTTGAGTGTGATTTTTGGTCTTCTGGGTATATACCTAGTAAAAGAATTATAGGGTCGAATGACAGGTCTATTTTTAGATCTCTAAGTACTCTCCAAACATCCTTCCAAAAGGAATGTATTATGTGCATTTCCACCAGCAGTGTAGAAGTGTTCCCTTTTCTCCACATCCCCACCAACATCTCTGGTTTGGGGATTTTGTCATGTGGGCTAATCTTACTGGGGTTAGGTGATATCTCAAAGTAGTTTTGATTTGCATTTCTCTGATGATTAAGGATAGGGAGCATTTTTTCATGTGTCTGTAAGCTGTGTGCCTGTCTTCTTTGGAGAAGTTTCTCTTCAAGTCCTTTGCCCACCCTGAGATGGGATCACTTGTTCTTTTCTTGCTAATACGTTGGAGTTCTCTGTGTATTCTGGTTATTAAACTTTTGTGGGAGGCATAACTTGCTAATATTTTCTCCCATTCTGAGGGCTATCTGCTTGCTATACTTACTATGTTCTTAGCTATACAGAAGCTTTTTAGTATGATCAGGTCCCAGTAGTGTATTTTTGATACTGCTTCAATTGCCAGGGGAGTCCTCCTCATAAAATATTCACCCAGGCCAATTCCTTCAAGAGTTTCCCCTGCACTTTCTTCTAAAATTTTGATAGTTTCATGTCTTAAGTTTAAATCTTTAATCCAATGAGAGTCTACCTTAGTTAATGGTGAGAGGTGTGGGTGCAGTTTTAGTCTTCTACAGGTCGCCAGCCAGTTCACCCAGCCCTATTTGTTAAATAGGGAATCTTTTCCCCCAATGAATGTTTTTAATTGGCTTGTCAAAGAT
>CAUYRH010030350.1:0-12549 GCA_963574655.1 Perodicticus potto | reverse complement strand
ATTTCATATTCTTTGGGAATATTGAAGTTAAGGAATTCTGTACTCAATTCCAATGTATAAGTTGATAATATGGCATTCAACTAATTCCCTCAATAGCATTTCAATAACGATTAAATTTCTGAATTCAAGTGTATATATTTAGAAATTTTTTTTGCATTAAAACAAAAATACACCTTCATAAATTATCAAACAAAGTGATTAGAAGGTATATCTAAATAAAATCTTAGGAAATAAAAGTGTATATATCTATATTTCCAATTTTATAAAGCAACTAATATTTTTCCTGTTTGGAGCATTTACTTTTAAAAATTAGGGCTGAATTCTGATTGTTTATATAAGGAATTATATTTTAACAGGGAGAAATATAAACTAAAATGTGATTGGAAGAAAAGAGGTATACAATTTGAATTTAGAAGTTAAATATTAGTGGGAAGCCACATAAGTCATGTTGCACCTACGATGTTTTTGGACAGTATAAACAAATGAATTTTGATTTATATCTTTCACATTCTTTTGATTAAAGTATGACATTATTAAAGTATGTGTCATTTTTTTTTTTTTTTGAAACAGAGTCTCACTTTGTTGCCCTGCGTAGAGTGCTGCCTCGTCACAGCTCAGAGCAACCTCAAACTCCTGGGTTTAAGCAATTGTCTTACCTCGGCCTCTCAAGTAGCTGCGACTACAGGCATCTGCTACAACACCTGGCTATTTTTTTGGTTGCTGTTGTCGTTGTTTTAGCTGGACCGGCTAGGTTTGAACCTGCCAGCCTTGGTGCCTGTGGCTGGCGGCTGCATAACCACTGTGCTATGGGCACCGAGCCGAGTCATTCTTTTAGAAGTATGAATTTGGGAAAAAGTCAAAAGTTCCTTGGGAAAGTATAGTCACAGATTATTCTATGTGCAGATGTTCTCGTTACCTTTATCATTTCATCTACAATAATAACCTTTAAGTTGAAAAGATACAAGAAACAGTCAAAATCACAAGTTGTCTTATTTTAACTAAATATTTCTTCCATGAGTTGATAATTTTAGAACTAGTTAGTGTGGTTAGTGTATATTTATTCTTAAAAATACGAGTTATATGACTATGAAATTCTGTCAAAATAGATTTGAAAAAAAACTTTATAGGCAAACAATAACAAAATCTACATAAAAATACAATTTGTTAAAATATCACATTAACTGGTAATGATATAATAATTTTTGCCATTTTATTAAATAGACTGCACCAAATAAACTTAATTTAAAATGCTCTCCTAGGACATGAGACAAATAATTAACAGACAGAACAAACTTATTACCATTACCCACGTCTACTTCTACATATTCAGCTGTCTCACTTGCATTCTTATGATTTCATTTTCTTCTTCTTCATTTCCTAATTGTGTATTATGTTTAAGGCTTTATCTCTTTGAGTACACACTTAAAATTGGTTTTATTGTCTTCTTGTGTATTTGAAAATATATTTAATGTTAACAAGTGTGATATTTAGTTAAGGCCGACACATAATTTCATTTTAATGCCTGCTTATATTTTGATTAAAAGTTTGAGTATAATTTTCATTTTCTTTCAAATGTGTCCAAGGTCACCTAGTGATACTTCATTCCAGATGGTTTTACATAGAGCTATAGTAGCAATGTTTCAGTTCCTAATGTCAAAATTTCTGTAAGATAATTAATTTTTATAAGGTTTCCCTTGTTTCGATATATTTGGGACAAGACTTCTGCAAACCTTGCTAAGCAAAATAAAAAGAGAACAATCCCCATGGCAACCATTATATAATAACTGTCCATATCAGTATTTCACTCTAATTTGTTTCAAGATCTCTTCTGTTATCTATGTTAGAGGACTTTTGTAAATATTTCATCATGATGAAGTTAGAGACATAAAATCTATGAGCAAAAAATATTTCAAGAATTGATGTCTCCATCACTGTAACACAATTACAGCATTGAATATATGATAAAAATGTGCCTTTCCTTCTTAATGCCAAAGTCAGCAGAGAAACATAACTTTATTTCTTCTCTTATATAAGAATTGGATAGTCAAAAACATATGTTTGGATATTTATGTCTGCAGCGTATCTGTGTATGTGTATACACAAGGGTGTATATGTGTCTGTACACATACATGTGAATATATGTACATGTAAATACAAGGTATGGTTTGTTGCCCAGCATCTAGAATGTCAAATCTTACAGTTGTTAAAAATGATATTGCCTTATATAAAATAAAGTCAAAATATGATCACAAGTCAGAAAATGTATGTGATATATGCCAAAACCAAATAAAAATAATTCACTAACTGGAATAATCAGAAATAAACTTCACAACACAAGGGTGGCTACATTTTTGTTTAAATAATACAAACATAACATTTGTTGAAAGACATCTTGTAGTTACACCACTTTCAAGTAGTCAATTGTAGAAAAGGTTTTCATTGTATTTTACCAGTATTAAAAAAAATATGTTTTAATCTCTAGTCTGTATTTATCATAGAATCAATTTTCTAAAAGAGCAAAAGCTCTTGTTAAAAAAAGAATCTGAGACTAAAATATTTCTGTAACACTTCCATGAAAGCAACCTTTACTAACATATTCCTTTTTCATTTAGACACAAATCTACAACGTGTTAGCTAAAAACTCACTTTTTTATTTTTCTTTCCTTTGTTAGAATTGATTTTGATGTTTGACTTTTCTTGTCAAGATGATTGTTTTTATTTCCAGTCAGAATCTCCCTGCATGGCTGCGGTCCTGCTAGTGGTCACTTGATTGCAAATTATTAGCTCAGAAAAGTCATTGGGACAAATGTAGGTCTTTAGAGATTAGTTTGGACTCATCTCATATTATATTATTTTGGACAAATGTAGGTCTTTAAAGATTAGTTTGGACTCATCTAATTTTATATTAATTTGCCTAATTATTTCATTCACTTTGAGCTGTTTCTGGGCCAGAAATTTGGCTCTGGTCTCACTATCACAAACTATGTATTTATTTGCATGTGTGTACTTGACTATACTTTGGGACACAACTGATCTCAATGATGTTGTTGGGGAAATGAACTAAATTTTCATTTGTAAGTTATTTTGGCATCTACCTACTAAATTCAACCAAATTAATAAAAAAATCACTCTATATGTTTTAAAAAATGAGAAAAATATTAATTAATTATGTAGTATTTTAAAGCAACATCGTATTTCTCTGTTTTCTTTACATTTACTTTATGAATAATTTCAAAAAACAAATTAGTTAGACTAATATAATAAAATCCCTACCTGGATCAATTAAAAATTTCTAGTCTCACTTATATCTTCACATACCCTTTTACCGTAATTATTCTGACAGTTTATCCTATCATTTATCAACTTTTAGTATGTATTTCTAAATAAATACTGCCTTAAATTAGCAAATTTTCAAATATTCTAATCACACCTAAGTAAACAATAATTTATTAGTAGAATCAAATATTTAGTCACTCAAATCCTGCTTATGTCAGAAATAGTCTATTTCAGAAAATATTTACACTTCTTTTCTAATTACCACAAATTTCATATTTAGAATTTTTCTTCATTTTTTAGATATATTCTCCCATGAATTTGCTTTTTACTTAGATATTTTCATCCCCTATTTACTTTACACATTGTAACTTAAGGAGTTATTAAATATTTAAAAGTAATTAACTGTAATAGTCAACAGTATGTTAACAAAACTGTGGCAGATATTTTGTGAAGAAGAGATAATTGAATCATAGATTTTAGCCTCCAAGAAACAAAAAGATACTTTTCATTAGTTTCTTTCTCATGTATATATAACACACATATGTATATGTATATATATATATATATATATATATATGATATGCTTATAATATTTGTGATTGCTTTATATAACTCAGGGCAAGCCCCCTTTTCATATTTTGAGTCTACTGTACTGATTCATACCACCTTCGGCATCCATTATAATAACCTCTGAAACTTCCTCCAAAGGTCGCTTGCTGCTCCTCATTCTAAAGTAAAATATACAAAAGTTTGTTTATCCTGCAGCTATTAATGTATTACTGTAATAGTATAGCACTGTCAAAAGTGGGAGTCAGAGAAAGAGATATTGATGTAACTACAGGTATACATCTTGTGCTGAAACTTGGAGCATTAAGACTTTGAAAATACTTTGCCTTATGGTGTCCAGTGTTAGATTTTAGAAGCAGAAAATTATCATTTATAATGAGCGCCATATGCTCTAGGTTATAACTGATAGTTTAGTTCCCACTCCAGAATAGTTTGAACTGCATTTTCTAAATACATTTTTTTCATACCTCCCACTATTGGCAAACCATCCACATAATTTTTTTCTTTCCATTTCTCACTATGAGAACTAGATCTTATCTTCATCAAATGTGCACTGGTTACTGATAACATATAAGGTATTTATTTTTATGAAAGCTTTGTGAAAATTTAAAAAATATATAATAACATAGGGATCTGCACAATAAATGTATCATGCTGTTTTGGCATTTCATGAAGTTTAAAGAACCTCAAAGTTATGTACCAAATTGAAGATTTCCCCTAGAAAATTTACTTATAAATTAAATATAATTATTTTTGTGAAATTGCAATAAATATTGTTAAACATTGAAATCTTTTGGCTGAAAAGGATACAATTCCCTGAAAGTGGATTCTAGCTTAGTCATTGATTAGTTACTAAAGTGTAGCTCTTATTGTTCACAATAATCATGCAATCCTGATTTTGGTAGATATAAGTATATTCGTACAGCCTTCATTTACTAAATAATTATTAGTGCCAATCTTAGTACTATCTGTTTCTTCTCCCTTGTAAGAATTTCACAGTCCAATTGCAGATTTCATAATTTGGATAGGCCAACTGAACAAAGATAACTAAAAACAGAAGTCAGTAAAACATACATTAGAGATATGTGCACTGGTTCGGGGAATATATATACCTTAACGTGTTTCTAGGACAAGTGGTGTGAGACTGCAAGAACAAGAAAGTGTTAGCAGTAATTCATCATGATCCAGCAGAGTCAGAAAAATCTGAGCACATGAATAATACAGAGGTCGGAGCAGTATGGAATACCTGAAATGTATTCAAAAATCCACAATCAGAACGAGGAAGGTAAAAATGGACAACTTTTGTAATGGAGGAGGCAGGAGCAGTAAAATAGAAAGTCATTAACGTACAGCTATATGCGAAGTTTCTTAGGTCCTGTGTCTCGTGGAAACTTCTTACCAAGCTGTGTGGCTAGATGTTGTAGTATATGCCTCAGCTCATGCAGCTAATAATAACACAGAATCCATCTGAAACATTTGACTTCAAAATATCATTTTCATGATGGATTTTTTTTTTATCCCAGTGAGCATGCAACCAATTAGCTAAAAGGAAGTTAGTTAGAAATATTACAGAGGTAAGTAGAAAAGAACACGGAGAAAGTCACAGGTTAATCCTGCAGCCTTTCCATCTCATCTTCAACTGCCTCATTTCAGTCCTCTGAGATCCAGTCTTGACCCCATGAGTTTAATGATCATAATTAAGAGATATCTGGCTTGGTCGTTTCTGAGAGATGAAAGCATTACAAGGCTTTGTGAGAGAAACAATAATTACCAGAATGTTCAAAGGAGAGTTTAAAGGAGGCGATTGATAGCGTGTGCTATTGTGGGAAAGATTTAAAAAAGAAGAGAAACCATCAACACACCCTTAAAAGACAAAATGGTAGAGCCCCAGCAGAGAAATATACTAGCGTTTGAAGCATATTTACAAATTAGTGACCTTCAGACTAATATGTGTCATATCATCAGGCAGTAAGATGGAAAAATGAGTATTTTAAAGCATCATCTTGTATTCCTGCTCTTACTATAAAACTCCTGTTTTTCCTGTGGCAAAACTTGAATTCCTGCTCCAGTGAATCTCTAGCAATACTGTATAGTGCCTTTCACATGAAGAGCTCAAAACGTCTTCACAGATTTTTTCACATGAATTCTTATAACCCCCCAAGGAAGGCAGAAAGAATTATTGTCTTCTTCAAAAGAATTGTCACACTAGAATACTGAGGAGCTGCAAAGACCACCAGGTGATGATCTTTGAATAGTATTACAGACATCCTATTTGATTAATCCACTAACTACTGCTAAAGTTTTACTTTTGTATTTACTTTTATATGTCATCAAGCCTATGGAGGGAGAAGAGTCAAACTTTCTTCTGCTCTCTGTTATTTCCCCCTCCTTCACCATCTCTATTGATTCCGTAAATTTTTTCAGCTATAGACCTGATCGCCTTGTCCATTCTTATGGCCACTAATTGCATAATCTCACACTCAAACTGTGCTCACAATCTTCACATCGATGGATGCTGTGATAATATCTAATGCAAATCTTTTTATACACATAGGCAATTCAATTTTCTCCAAATACAGCACATTAAGAATTTTATGCTAACCTATATGTACATAATTTTGATAAATACTTAGAATTTTAGAACTTCTTTTCTGGTTTCCTAATCTACTTTTCCAAATAAAATAGTGTCCCATTGTACACGTCTTTAAATTATACTAAACCTTCTGAGTCTAATGGAGGGGGAAGACAAACAGTAATTTAATAGTTCTGAATAAAATCCTGATGAATGATTAAGATAGGGTGACTTGTAGATCCACAATCCTCAGTGTTCTCAGGTTTATTGTGCTTCTGAAGGCAAAAACATATCTCAATTAGAAATAAAATTCAAAATTTTAGTAAGTATATATTTGTTACACATATCCCCTAAATCCATGCCAACCATTTTTTAAAAATGTCCAGTGGTAGAAATAGTTGTCTAGGATCATTCATTTCAATAAAGTATCAGTTCTAGAAAGACTATCTTTAGATGTACATTGAAGTCATGAAAATAGTGTAGGGTTTTCATATATCTCACATAACACCCCACACACACAGCATCTACTTCCGATAATAGTTTTGAGAACTCCCAGTTAGAATGAGGTTCCAGTGCAGAGTGGCTGGCAAGCCTGTCCTAAGGGGAAATGGAGGGGAGCTGGATGTGACGCTTTCATTGTGGCCCTCACTATGTACTTTCATGACCAGGAATTCTTTTGCACAAGAAACTGGTTTATATTTACCCCCTTGGGGGCTCTTGGCCAACTTGTGTCCAGTTTATGCCTGTCTGACCATCACTCTGGCACTGGGACCCCAAACTTGTGTGTACCACTGAGGTCCTAGGAAAAATATGGCCTGGAGTAAATACATATTCTTCAAATGAAATGTGAAAATTCAGTACTGCACCACAGCTGGAGGCAACTTCAGAGGTTTTTACTTACAGATCCAGGCATAGGGAGTGATGAGTGATGAGGGCAGTACTTACACTGTATAGGGGGATGAGGAGAAGCAGCAGGAGGAGAGGGCGAGAGAATGAGAACTAGCTGTATCTATAGTGGAATAAGATGTAGATTCTTTTAAGTTCACTGAAAATGCCTGAATGTTCTGTTTAAAGGAAAAACAATATAATGAACAGCAACTTCTTTTTAATTTCAGATTAATACGAGGGTACAAATACAAATGTTTAAGTTACATTATTTTCACTACTAAGGTAAAGTTCAAGTTGAAGTTGGGCCCTTCACCTAGGGGATGTGCTGAACACCCTCACGTTGTGTACATTAGGTGAGATCCCACCAATCACCCTGTCCACTCTCCCATGCTCCCTCGCAACCTAGACTATCCTCGTGTTTTTCTTCCTCGTGGGCGTGCACCTGTTTATAAATTGGTTTCATATTTGTATTGAATGGCAACTTTCGGTATGTTATTTTTCCCTCTTAGGCCAAGATGGAACTATGCTATATTTCAAACTTACATCGTGAAAATCTCACTTTAAGCCACACTAGTTAGAATATATTTTTTTTTTGCAGAAAAATAGTGATAAAATATGTTGATTCACCAGAAGAACACTGTAGTTCAATTTAACACTTTTATTAATGTATAAGAAAAAATACATGCAGTCATAAGGTAAAAAAAGTGCTACTTATTACAAATAAAAATCAAAGAAGTTGTCTTTTGTATAAATAAATGTGGCAATGATATGTAAATAATCTTTCTAAAATCATAGCCCCAAGTTATAATATTTATTTTAAGTAGATCACAAATTACAGTATATGTAATAACTTCCTGAGTTTGGTGATAGATCTCCATTCCTGGTTCCCATGGAAGTTAGCAGAGGTGGTGTTCAGATAGATGCAACTTAGCAAGTGTTCCATGGATGGAATTCAGATGACAATTCTCAGCATGTCTTACTTGAGAAGCACTGCTGTGAACTAATTGTTAACTTCCTCCAGTACCCAATCCTCTGTCCTATACTCAAGACTCATCTGCATGGTAGAAGGTGACTAGCCAAATAACAGCTATCCATATGACTAAATTATCTGTTCAGAAATGGAAGGAGAAAAGAAGTATGCAATTTTTTTTTAACAGTTCATTAAAAAATGAGTACTTCTAAATCCTATTTTATAGTCTGGAACATGGTCATGCTGCTGGTAATGCACATTTAACCAATCAGAACAACAACAAAAAATAAGGTTATCTGGGGAAAAAGAAAAACAAAGATAATTCTGCATTTCTTGGACTACTTATATTCCTCTAAACTGCTTTCTAAGAGGTTCTGTACTTTTACCCTCTTTGTTACAGCAGCATAGCTTATATTTTGATAAGAAAGCTTTCAAGAAATTGGACAAGGCTCCCACTGATAGTCAATCAGTGCAGATTTATTAACAGTTTAGCTTTAGCTATATTGACCGCATATACCATTTTTCCAGAGCTGACTGCTTTATATCTATAGTTGGACCTAATTATGGTTTGTGCCTTCTTTCACCTCCAAAAGTGGCCTTGTCTAAATAAGAAATTATAGAATATTCTAGTTTAAGTGATTTGGCTTATTCCATAATACATCAGAACTCAAAAAAATTTCTATTGAAAATTAAATTGAGGTTCACACATAGTCAAAATTATGGTGATTTTATAAACTTTGATTAAGCACAAAGTAAGAGCAGTTCACGCTAATGTTATTTGTACAATTATGTACATGTAATCTTACAACCTGTGTTTGATTAGAGGGTGAAAAGATAAGTAGGCACAAATAAGTCCAGAAGGACTTTTTTTATTTCTGTTTAAATCATTTCACAGTCTCTCCAATCTCTTCTGTCTCCTAAAAATCAATGAACTGGGAATTCTGCAGCCCACTGGCAAGTGCCTAACACTCTTCAGAATTTCAGAATAAATGAAATGATTAATTCATTTAAATTTATTGCCCAGGAAATATCAGAGGTGGCAGATGCTTTTCTCAATAGTGATTTACACTGAGAAGAAAATGAAACTCCTGGCCATCTTAATTAAGTGAATGCACCACTAAATCCAGACCCTTTCCTCTGCAATTTCCTGAAGGAACAAAAGTGCTCTTTGCCTGTTTTGTTGTTGTTGTTGTTGTTGTTGGCTGTTCCTGTTTGGCGGTATAAATGGTTGCCAGTACGTTTCCTTGCCTTTGTAAGGATTACTGCCTTGGAAACTGATTAATCTCTAGTCATTAAAGCTCTCTACTGACATTGCAGAAAAGCTGTCGGGATCTCTTCATTAGCCTTGAGATCGGAAGCTTTAGAAAAGCACAAGTGAACTTTGACTCTAAAACCATCCTCAGGGTTTATTAACAAGACAGGATTTTACAGCATCTCAGGATTAATTTTTTCTTCATTCAGATACTGTTTCATCACAGAGATGTGGCAGGACTGTATATGTCTGCTTTAATAATATTCAAAGCTGCTAATGCAAGTGTGGGAATATTGTGCAGTAGAAACTTGTTGTCAGTAACTTTTTCCTATCATTTTTACCAGATGTTGAAAGTGATGCGGTTTTAAGAGATTTATCAATTCCTCTTTTTCTATAACTCATGATCAGTCTAACCAGAAGTAAGTTCTAGGATATCCTCAAGAATTGTCATTTAAATCACTACATTTCAGCCTTTATTTCTTTCTGAAACTTGTAGTTATCAAGAGTCCATGCTCTTACATTGCTGCTGTATCCTACCAAGCTAAATTTAAGACACTGAATCATTATTACAGGGTTCTATAATTACAATACTTAAAATTCCATTTAAATATAGGCATATAAATATTGTGCCTGTCCACTTAGTTATGTTTTTGCAAAATTAAATAGCACAAGATGTCTGAACAGTGACAGAGTAATATCTAATGAAATTTTCATTGCTTTATTCTACATGTATTATTAGCTGAAGTCTCAACATCCACCTTTGCTTTTCCTTCAATTACGTGAATTGGAGAGAGCACCGAAGATTTATATCCAGTTACTATTCTTTTTCCCATACGTGATATTCAATAACAACAAGGAGAAAGAAAAAGAACTGGCATAATAATTTAAGTTTAATTCTAATTACTATTTCTTATTAGCTTTCTATCCCTGAATTATTTTTAAATGAAAATAAAATATATCAGAAGTTATTTTAGAGACTCTTTATATTTATTTTCATCTATGAATTTCTGTTTCTCAATACAATTCTATCTTAATCTGAGTATTAGAAAAATAAAAAAAATAAAGTCATCAGAAGATATTAATAGTGAAAAACACATATCACTTTTAAAACAATTAAATATTTTATTGGGTACTTCCTGGTGTTAGGATGTGGAAATTGTTTGACCAGAGACCATTCAATGTAGGAAAATATCTATAGAGAAGTTTCAGTGGTAGGCAGCACGATTGATAGACATTTAAGGAAAGACAAGTTGAAATTGGGCTATGGGTGACCTTCCTCCCATCCCACAATAGTGTGCCTGGATTTAATTTGAGTGAATATTCTAAATTGTTTGAGCAACTTATTATTGAAGATGTAAAATGTATTTCATGATGTGAAAGAATCTTAAAATTCACTTGATCCAAACTATTCTAGTCCAGAAGAAGGTATGGCAGATTAATTCACGAGCCCAGTAATTCATAGCTAATACGTGACCGAGTTTTATTTCACCTATCGTTCCTAACAATGCAGATGGATATTGTATGTAATATCAATATTTTAATTAAATACATTTTCCTCAAAACCTATTTCCTCAAAGTTTCTTTCTCTTCTCGTATTTTTTAGATGGCACATTTATTGTGGTAAAATATGCATAGCAGGAAATTTGCCATTTAACATTTTAAACTATAGAGTTTAGTGGCATTGAGCACATCCATGTAGTGTTACAACCATCACTGCCATCCATTTCCAGAATTTTTTTTTTAATTTTTCCAAAGTGACACTCTGTACTACAAAAAAATAACTCTTTCTTTCCCCTTCCAGACCTTAGAAACCACTATTGTATTTTCTGCTTCTGTGAATTTGACTACCCTATGTAGTCATTTATTTGCAGTCATAACAATATTTGTCTTTTTGTGTCTGATTATTTTAGTTAGCATAATGTCTCAAGTTTCATCCACGTTTTAACATGTGTCAGAATTTCTCTTATTCTAAGGACTGAATGCTAATTTTATGTCGTATGAACATGCCACACTTTGTTTATCCATTCATCCACTTAGGGACGCTCTGGTAGCTTACTTCGCTACTGTGAATATTATTGCTTTGTGCAAAAAGGTACAAATATCTGTTTGAGGATTTTCTTTCAGTTCTTCCCATCTCATTTTGTTCATTATTATTCCCAATGATTTCAATCTTTACATTTCCACAAAGATTAATCTTCAATATAATCATCAGCTTCATCATAACTATTAGCCCGATGAAGACTGTTTTAAATATTGCAACAGGATCTTTGGCTGCCAGAAACTCACATTGTGATTTTGAAAGCAACCAGATAAAAGGAGTCGATAACCTACAGGGGAAAGAATATTAGAATAACTACAGATCTCTCTGATCAAAACTTTCAAGCTAGAAGAAAATGGAAATCGACTTTTAATCTCCTAAAACAAAAGAACTTTCAACCCAGGATCCTGTATCCAGCCAAACTGAGTTTCATTTATGATGAAGAAATTAAATACTTTAATGACATCCACATGTTGAAGAAATTTGCTATAACCAAACCACCTCTCCATGATATTCTCAGACCTATCCTCCATAATGACCAGTGTAATCCTCCAACCCAAAAGTAAACTCAACCAGAAACTTTTATCAAAATCCAACTTTGACAACGACAAAAGGATTAAAAATGTCCACTAGATTTTCTAAAGATTTATCAATATTTTCAATTAATGTGAATGGTTTAAATTGTCCTCTAAAGAGGCAAAGGTTGGCTGACTGGATACAAAAACTCAGGCCAGAAATCTGCTTCATACAAGAATCTCATCTTAACTTAAAAGAAAAATTTAGACTCAAGGTGAAGGGATGGTCATCTATATTCCAGGCAAATGGAAAACAGAAAAAAGCAGGTGTTGCAATCTTATTTGCAAATACAATAGGCTTTAAACCAACCAAAGTAAGGAAGGATAAAGATGGACATTTCATATTTGTTAAAGGTAATACTCAATATGATGAGATTTCAATTATTAATATTTATGCACCCAACCAGAATG
>CAUYRH010030349.1:0-41667 GCA_963574655.1 Perodicticus potto | reverse complement strand
TTCTTGAGACAACTTTTGAACTATTCCTTGAATTTCTAATTCCAACTTTACTTCCATTCTATTAATCTTATTTGCCATCCATATTCTGAACTCTATTTCTGACATTTCAGCCATTTGTTTATGAATGGCATCATCTATTGTGCCTCCTTTGTCATTCCTTGGGGGAATTGATCTACTGTGATTATTCAGTTTGCCAGAGTTTTTCTGCTGGTTCTGCCCCATGGTTATTTTTCACAGTTTGACTAGAGAAGCTGGTAAGATGAAATTGGATTGAGGGTTCCCAGAGTTGTAGGTAACCAGCCCATTACCAAAGAGCTGGGTCTCATGACTATGGCTTTTCCCTTATAGCTTTACAAAGGTCCCTTTCAGTGCTGCAGCCTCCGACTCTGGGGACCTGCTTGTTGTGATGGGGCTAGGTGGCTCTGTCTTGTATTCAAGACAGCCTCTATCCAACCCTAGTGAATCAGTGGCTTTGGGCTGAAATCTCAGCTGGATAGAGATACAAGCAAGTAAGACACCCTACCCACATGGGCAACAATTGGAAGAGGAGAATCAATCCCTCCTACTACAACACAACTGGGGTTCAACCTTGGAGGGTCCCCGGGTGGCCAGCCCAAGTTCAGAGTTCCAAACCAATTGTCCTGGGCAGCACAATTGCTGTTCAACTGGGAGAATTCAAAAGGTCTCCAGTAACGAGACAGCAGGAGACCACTAGCAGCTCAAGTGTGACTCTCTCCTCAAGAATGGAGGAAAAAGTATCCAATGTACTCATTACTATTATGAAACCGATATATAATCACCCACACTTTCATACAAAAGATAAAACATAACTATAGCCCAGGATGATGGAGAGCAGAGGAGGGTGATGGGAGGGAGGAGGGGAAAGGGAAGGCCAGGTGAAGGGAGGATGATTGGTGGGACCTCACCTATGGTGCATATTGCAAGGGTACATGTCAAATCTATTAAGAGTAGAGTATAAAAGTCTTAACACAATAATTAAGTAAGTGAGATGAAGGCTCTGGTAATCAGTTTGATGTAAGTATTCCAAATTGTATATAAAATCAGCACATTGTACCCCATAAATTCATTAATATACACAGTTATGATTTAATACAAAAATTACTAAGGGAAAAAAAAGTAGGTCAATTTTTAATTCTCTGAGAAATCTCCATACTGTTTTCCATAGAATTTGTACTAATTTTCCGTCCCACTAGCAGTATGTATGTATACAGTTCTAACCACATCTATGCCAACACTATTGTTTTGGGACTTTTTTGATATGATTTTTTTATTTCACATTAATATGAATACATTCAATTAGGGTACATTGTTTGCATTTGGTAGGTAAAGTCTAAGTAGTTCAGCCATTCACCCAGGAGGTATGCCATATACCCCTACATTTTACCTGATAGATGAGAGCTTACCATATTCTCTTGCCACTTCTTGAATTTAAATGTGTTTTTCTTTCATGTGGATGTATATTTAGTCATCTACTAGTTTCATATTAATATCAAGTACACTGATACTTGACTTTTCCATTCTTGCAATATTTTACTTAGGAGGATGTTTTTCAAATCCTTTTACGTAAATACAAAAGATATGAAATCTCTTTATTTCTTTATGGCTAAATAGTATTCCAAGGTATGTGTGTGTGTTATGTTTGTGTGCATGTGTGTGTGTTTATAGATAGACAGATAGATAGACATCAACAACTTGGCAATTGTAAATTGAGCTGTGATAAACAATCTAGTGCAAATGTACTTATGATAAAATGATTTTTTTTCCTTCTGGGTAGATGCCTACTAATGGAATTGCAGGATCAAATGAAAGGTCTATTTTTATATTTTTTAAGGATACTCTATACTCTTTTCCAAAGAGTCTATATTAGTTTGCAATCCCACTGACAGTGTATAAGAATTTGTTTCTCTGTGCACCAACAACTGCATCTGCAGCTTTGGGACTCTGTGATTTGGCCTATTCTTGTTGGATTTAGGTGACAGCTCGAGGTGGTTTTTATTTACATTTCTCTGATCATTAGGGACATGGTATTTTTTCATGTGTTTGTTAGCCATTTCTCTGTCTTCTTGGGAAAATATTCTGTTCATGTATTATGTTACAAATCTGACAAAGGCCTAGTAACAAAAATCTATGGAGAACACAAACTAATCAACAAATAAGAAGCAAACAAGCCCATTTATCATTCAGCAAGAGACATTAACTTTTTAATAGAGGCCATTTTGATTGGGACATAGTGTTATTTTATTGTGGTTTTAATTTACATTTCCCAGATTATTGAGTGAAGCTGAACATATTTTCATAGGCTTATTTGTCATTTGTTTATCTTCCCTTGAAAATCCTCTGTTCATGCCATTTTTTTTTATTTTTTGAAATTCAGTCTCATTCTGTTGCCCAAGCTAGACTTCTGTGGTATCGGCCTTGTACACAGCAACCTCAAACTCCAGGGTTCAATAGATTCTCTTGCCTGAGGCTCTTGAGTTGATGTCTGCAGGCATCTGCCACAACACTTATCTATTTTTTTCCACATTTTCAGTATAAACAGGGTCTCATTCTTGTTCAGGCTGGTCTCAAGCTCCTGAGCTCAAGCAGTCCTCCCATCTCTGCCTCCCAGAGTGCTAGGATTACAGGCATGAGCTGCTGAGCCTTGCTTTGATTATTTTTTCCAGATTTGCTTGAGTTCTTTTTATATTTTGGTTATTAATTCTTTATCAGATGTATAGCATGGTAATATATCTTCCATTCTGTCACTTGTCTATTTTCTTTGTTAATTATTTCTTGACTGTGCAGAAACTTTTAGTTTAATCAAGTTCCGTTCATTTATTTTTGTTATTGCCTTTGGAGTTTTCATAAATTCTTTGCCTAAACTAATACCTAGAAAGGTTTTTCCAACATTTTCTTCTAGAATTCTTATGGTTTCATACTCTACATTTAAGCCCTTTCTCCACCTTGATTTAATTTTTGTAAACAATGAGAGATTTGGATATTTTTTTCATTCTTCTGCATGTGATTATCCAATTTGTACACCACCATTTATTAAATAGGGCTCCTTTTCCCCAGTGTCTATTGTTGGCTGCTTTGTCAAAGGTCACTTAGGTGATGTGGATGGTTTTACATTCAGGTTTTCTGTTCTGTTTCTTGGTCTACATCTATTTTTGTGCCAATGTCATGTTGATTTATTACTATAGCTTTTAGTATAGTTTGAAGTCTGGTAATGTGATACCTCCTGATTTGTTCCTTTTTCTTAAGATTGCTTTGGCTTATTCAGACTCTTTTTTGGTACCAAACAAACATGTAGAATTATGTTTTCTAGATATTGAAATATGACATAGGTATTTTAATGGAGATTTCATTGAATCTATAAGTCACTTTGAATAGTATGGAAATTTTAATAATGTTGACTGTACTGAACCATAAACATGTTTTTTCACTTGTTTTTATCATCTACAGTTTCTTTTCTGAGTGTTTCATAGTTCTCTGTAGAGACATTTTACCTTTTGGTTAAGTATATTCCTAGATGTTTTATTTTCTTTGTGGAAATTGTGAATGGTATTGTGTCTTTGATTTAACTCTCAGCTTGGCCATTATTGGTGTATAGGAATGCTACTGATTTGTGTATATTAATTTTTTAACTTGAGAATTCATTTATCAGTTCCAGGAGTCTTCTGGGTTTTGTAGATATAAGATAATATTGTCTATTAAAATCAATAGTTTTACCTCTTCTTTCCCCATTTGGATATCCTTAATTTTTTCTCTTGCCTTATTGCTCTGGCTTAGACTTCCAGCACTGTACAGCACTGTATTGAATAGAAGTAGTTAAGAGTGAGCATCCTTGTCTTATTCCCGTGCTGAGTGGAAATGCTTTCAACTTTTTCTCATTCAGTATGATGCTTTTCTATGTTTGTCACATATAACTTTTAAGATTTTGATCTATGTTCCTTCTATGCCTTGTTTTTTGGAAGTTTTTATCATGAAATAGTGCTGAATTTTGTCAAATTCTTTTTCTGCATCTATTGAGATCATCATGGTCTTTGTTTTTGCTTCTGTATCACATTTATTAATAAATAAATAAATTGATAAAATCACATTTACCAATTTAAGGTATGTTGAACCATCCTTGCATCACTGGGATGAAGCCCATTTGGTTATGCAGACTTATAATTATGTTTTTATATCTAAGTAATAGAAAAACAAACACCACATTTACTCCACATTAAAGAGGAACTAACAAGTACAAATATATATAGAGGGAAGTAAAACTGAACGGAATTCAACAAACAGGGAGAGGAGAGAAGAGAGATTGGCAAAATCTACCTAGCAGGCATAAAGAACCATGTCTGGGCAATGGAAACTCTTAGCTATGACACCAGCATTATATTAATAAAAGTCATCCATGTAACTGAAAATTTATACCACATAAAATTTTGAATTAAAAAATAATAAAGCAAGTGGAAGACAAGGTGGGTAGGCATATTGGCAATTAAGGAATATTATTGTTGTCTTAAGAGAAATGAAAAGATATCTAAGAGTTCTCTTGCTGAAATAAAGAAAATGAATTATAAACTACCCTGAGAAAAAGCTGGCAATCTATTTGTAATAAAAACAAATGAGAAATGGCTAGAGCTTATTTAGCATGTTGGCAATAGAGAAGAAATATTAATGAGTAGATCTGAATAAGATATGGAGTTAAATTTAGACATGTTCATAGATTAGAAATTGGAAAATAGTAAGTAGGAATATTACCAGGATCATTACTAGATTATTATTTTGTACAGCTGGGAGCTGCTGCTGCTGCTATGACAACAGGAAATATGTAAAAGAACCAGGGTTAGAAGAGATTAGAAGTACCATATTGATGTGGGAATTCCGAGATGTGCTGGAGACATTCAAATGTGAATAGAAAGTTGGGGTATATAGCTCTTGAGATTAGAGGAAAGATCTGGGTTGAATATGTCAATGTGGGGATCAGTGGTAGACAGACAGTATTTCAAGCTGTCAGTAGGGATCAAGCTCACAACAGGAAACTGTTAAAATAATTTACTTCTACCCTATCTCTTCCACTGACTTCTGAGCTCCTTGAAATCAGGAATCAAATCTTATTCATCTTTGAACACTCAGCTTTTAGTACACTGCTCATTATACTTTAAGTAATAAACTTCTGAAAGAATGAACATAAATACAGTAAATAGCCAGGTAATATACCAAGAACTTCACAAACACCTTAACCCTCAAAATAACTCAATGTGTAAAATAATGCTAACTTTGCCATTTTTTTCTAATGATGAAATAGACCAGAAGAAAGTAAATAACTGGCCCAAGGTATACCCAGGAAATGGCCATACTAGAATTGGACCATACCTAGGAAATGGCCATACTGGAATTCAAAATAAGGTCTATCCAATAGCAGACTCCATGCTACATCTTCTATGGTCTTCTATTTCTGTCCTAGATGACAGTGACTCAAGAAATCAAAGAAAAACTAAACAAGTTTCCGTGGACTGAATTACCTTTGTTAACATCCAGCAAAGGAGACCTAAATTGAACTTTTTTCATAGGTGAATCAGGCCAAATGGCAGTCATGTTGGCCAGTCTAGTTAAAAAAAAAGAAAAGCTATTTGAACCTAAAAGTGTATGGTATATTATCATTTACCCTTTCAAAAAGCCAATACTATGTACCATTTTTGAATAAAAAAATTTTTACAAAAATGTGGAAAGGCCTACTAGCATACAAATTGCTCATTAATAATAAATATTACCTAAGAAAAGGGCCTGTAATTTAAATGTGATGGTGAAGTAAGACTTGATTTAATCATACTGTCTTCATATTTTATAATGAAAAGACATTCATGTCATTATGAGTTTGGTAATAAGAATGAAAATGAAAGGTGGGGTGGAGCAAGATGGAAGTCTAGAAGGATCTTTTAGCTGACCTCTCTTAGTACTACTGGGGGGAAAAAGATAACTCAGCCATATCTGGCATGGGGCCCTTGCCTGGAGTTGTAGCTCCAGGAGGACAGAGAGGTAATGGTCTGCAGAATACAGTGGGTAATCCAGAGCTGAAGAAGACTGACTCAGTGGTGGGTGTCTGGGAGCCAATGGGAACAGCCCCACCCCTACCCCCTAGAGGTCTGGGGATGGAAGGAAGTCTTTCTGCAGTTTCCGGTTTGGGGAGGAAACTGCACATTGAGTGTAAAGTTTGGAAGAGTGGGCAGTCTCAAACATTGTACAGCAACCAGATTTGAATAACAGGTAGGGTGGATTTCCCATGGGTTTGGTGGTTGGCAAAGAAGCCATATTGGGAAGGTCCTAGCTGTCAGGGGGCTGCCATTGTGGAAAGGTCAGTAGGGGCCTAAAGCACGGCTGACTCTGTTCCAAATGCCTAGATCAGGCTTTCACTCTTGAGGCAGGTTGAGTGGCTCCCACAACCCCCAGGAACTGTTGTCAGGGGGGAGCTTGAGACTTGTCTCCAAAGGATTCTGGAGAGCTTTAAGATCCCAACCCAGCAGGGACTTAATGCTGAGGAAATAATCAGGAATCACCAAGCGCAACTAAGTTAAGAATCAGGACCATGCCCAGAAACTAGAGAGAGGTTGCTGGCTGTGTTCTCTGTCTCCTAAAACCACATCACCACTGGCTGTCCCAGCAATATATTGCAACATGTACATATTCCTAGTAAAGTTGGTCCCTTACACTATGTATGTATGTGTCATATATAGTGGAAAGGTATATATACATTGTATATATACACATACATACATATATATTTTTTAAGTATTTTTTCTTTTCTTTGTTACTGAGACACTGCTGTTTTTGGCTATTTCAGTTTTTTTGTTTTGTTGTGTTTTGCTTTTGCTGATTTGTTTGGTTGATTCTATTGTTAACTTCCATTTTAATTTTCATGAAGAGCAAGGGTTCCTGAATTTTTGATTATAGTATTTCAGCCTCATTTATTCTCTCTCTCTATTTCACACCTCTTTTTCTTTCTATCTTTTGATAGAGGCCTTTCTACTTTTCTCATTTTTCCCACACATATCACTTGTACAATATCTAACATATCCCCTCCGTTTTGTGGTCTTTCTTCTTTCTTTTGTTCTCTTCCCTATCTCCTTTATTTGATACCACTGTATTTTTAATTTTTTTAACTATTCTTATTTTATTATTTTTTTCTTTTTTCTGTAAGTGCTGGAATGGCATAACATTGGTCTAGCCGGGAGGTCACAGCAGTCATCTAGTTTAAGGAGGCCAAGAGATCATGGTCTAGGGAACCCTTCACCATGGCCCTTGGAAGACATTATTGGCATGTCCACACTGCAGGACCACATTTTTTTTTTAATTTTAATTTTTATTTTTTGTTCCCTGTTTTTTATTTTTGCTCTTTTCTTTCTCTTCCTATATTTGGTGAGGTAGGGTCTGCTTTGCTCAGACTGGTAAGGAGCTCCTGATAAGAAAACCACCCATTCCAACCCCTGAAAATCCTTGAGTAAGCACCAGAATAATACTTTTTCTTCTATCCCCCCGTCACTTCCTGTCCTTTTTTCCTGTTTTTAAATTCTTTTCATTCACCCCTTCCTTTTTTGTTTTTTTCTTTTATTTTTTACTTTTCTTCCTTTTTCTTAGTTCTTTCCTTTCCTCTAGTTTCTTCCTAATCACTCTCTACCCTTTTGGCCTTACACCAAGGGGGCACTTCAACACCTAAGCTCTGAGACAAGGCAATTTAAAGCAAAGGAGGAAGTGAGAAAGAAACAAGAGGACAAAGAGGTGAAGAAGAATAAAGAATACATGAGGCAGAACCAACAGAAAAATTCAGGCAACATGAAGATCAAAACAGAGCAACTCCTCTGTGGAACCATGAATCTGCTACTAAAGAGTACTCCATCTATAAAAAAATTAATGGATTTGACAGAAAGGGAATTTAAAATATGGATGATAAAGATAATAAAGAGAATGGATGAAAAAATGGAAAGACAGAACCAAAAGTCAGACGAGAGATATGTAGACTATAGAAAGGATATGGCAGAGTTTAAGGAAATGAAGGAGATGATCAGAGAATGTAAATATGCAATAGAAAGTATCAAAAATAGATTAGACCGTGGAAAAGACACAACTCAGAGCTGAGTTCTTATAGAGGATAAAGTTCTTGAGTTAACCCAGGTAGTTAAAGAGGAAAAAAAAAAAGAAGAAGAAGAGAGAGAAAGCAGAACAGGTGCTTAGAGAACTAGAAGACCCCATGAGGCATTCAAACATATGAATAATAGAGATTCCTGAAAGGAAGGGAAATTGTCCCAAAGGAATGGAAGCCCTACTAGAGGTGATCATAAATGAAAACTTTGCAAGTTTTACTAAAGACCCCAACACACTCTTTTCAAAGGGATATCAAACCCCAGACCATCTCAATTCAAAAATAGCCTCTCCAAAACACATTGTAATAAACCCATCCAAAGTCAAGATCATAGAAAAAATTCTGCAACCAGCCAAGAGTAAGTACCAACTGACCTACACAGGCAGATCTAGTATGATGACAGCAGATTTTTCAACTGTAACCTTCCAAGCCAGAAGAACATATTCATCCACCTTCAACAATCTTAAACAAAACAATTTTCAGCCCAGAATTCTTAATCCTGCTAAACTAAACTTCTACATTTATGGAGAAATGAAATCTTTTGCAGATATACAAGCACTGAGGAAATTCTCCACAAATTCTCCACAGCTGTACAGGAAATACTTAGACCTATTCTCAATGCTGAGCACCACAATGGACCACCAGCAAAGTAAACACATAGAAGTTAAAGGTCAAAACTTGGCTTCCACACAGGCACAGAGGATAAAACTATACAATAGATTTTCATAAATTTTGGTGACTAAAACTCCAACACACTTATCAATTTTCTCAATATATGTAAATGGCTTCAATTCTCTAATGAAGAAGCACAGACTGGTTGACTGGATAAAAAACATAGTCATCCATATGTTGTTTCCAGGAAACACACCTAGCCTTGAATTAATCCTTGAATTTCAAGGAACTAAAGTTAAGAAAGGCAAAGATGATGGGCACCACCTGTGGCTCAGTGGGTAGGGTGCCAGCCCCATATATTGAGAGTGGAGGGTTTAAACCCAGCCCTGGCCAAACTGCAACAAAAAAATAGCCAGGTGTTGTGGCAGGCACCTGTAGTCCCAGCTGTTTGGGAGGCTGAGGCAAGAGAATCTCCTAAGCCCAGGAGTTGGACATTGCTGTGAGCTGTAATGCCACAGCACTCTACCAAGGGCAATAAAGTGAGACTCTGCTCAAAAAAAAAAAAAAAAAAAAAAAAAGGAAAGGCAAAGGTGGACACTTTATGCTGGTCAAGAAGAAGACATTTCAATTTTAAATATTTAAGCACCCAACTTAAATGCTCCCACATTTATAAAACAGACATTGATTGGCCTGAGCAATATGATATCCCATAACAACATAATAGTCAGGGACTTTAACACTCCTCTGACAGAACTGGACAGATCCTCTAAACAGAAACTAAACAAAGATACAAAGTGACCCTAGAACAAATGAGTTTAATAGACATATATAGGACACACAATCCCAAAGCTAAAAAATATGCATTTATCTCATCAGCCCATGGAACATCCTCAAAAATAGATGACATCTTAGAATACAAGTCAAACCTCAACAAAATTAAAAGAATAAAAATTATACCTTGTATCTTCTCAGACCACAAGGCAATAAAGGGGGAACTCAACTCCAACAAAAACCTTCCTTCCCACACAAAAGCATGAAAATTAAGCAATCTTATGCTAAATGATAGTTGAAATAAAGAAAAGATAAAGGAGGAATTTTTTTAATTCCTTAAACATAACAACAATGAATACACAAGTTACCAAAACCTGAGGGATACTGCAGAAGCAGTCTTAAGGTAGAAATTTGTCACATTTGATGCCTACATTCAAAAAACAGAAAGAGAGCACATTAACAAACTCATGAGCCATCTTATGGAACTGGAAAAAGGAAAACAATATAATCCCAAAACCAGCAGAAGAAAAAAAAATCCAAAATTAAATCATAATTAATGATTTTAATTAATCAAATTAATGAAATTAAAAATAAAAGAATCATTCAGAAAATTAACAAAGCAAAAAGTTGGTTTTTAAAAAAATAAATAATATCAATAAAACTTTGAGCAGATTAACTATAAAAAGAAAAGTAAAATCTCTAATAATCTCAATCAGAAATGATAAAGAGGAAATAACAATAGATGGTACAGAGGTACAAGAGATTACTTCTGAGTACTATAAGAAACTCTATGCTCGGAAATTTGACAATGCAGAGGAAATGGATCAATACCTGGAATTGAATCTCTCCCTAGACTTAACCAAGAAGAAATAGATCTCTTGAACAGACCAATTTCAAGAACTGAGATCAAAGAAACGAAAAAACCTCCCAATAAGAAAATGCCCTGGTCCAGATTGCTTCACAGCAGAATTTTAGCAAACCATCAAAGATGAGCTTATACCCATACTGCAGGAGTTATTCTGAAAAGCTGAGAAAGAAAGACTGTTTCCCAACATGTTCTATAAAGCAAACATTACCTGTTACCAAAACCAGGAAAAGACACAACTAAAAAAGGAGAACTTCTGCCAATTACACAAATGAATATAGATGCAAAAATTCTCAGAAACTCCTAGCCAATAGATTACAGCTACATGTTAAAAATTATACATCACAACCAAGTAGGTTTTATCCCAGGGATGCAACGCTGATTTAACATACACCATTCCATAAACATAATTCACCATATCAATAGAAGCAAAAGCAGAAAAAGCATTCAGTAAAATTCCATAGCCTTTTCTAATTATGACACTTAAGAATATAGGCATAGGTTGCACATTTCTTAAACTGATTGACTCCATCTATGACAAACCCTCAGCTAACATTATACTAAATGGAGTGAAACTGAAAGCTTTTTTTTTTTTTCGCTTTTTTTTGTAGAGACAGAGTCCCACTTTTACTGCCCTTGGTAGAGTACCGTGGTATCACACAACTCACAGCAACCTCCAACTCCTAGGCTTAGGCAATTCTCTTGCCTCAGCCTCCCAAATAGCTGGGACTACAGGCGCCCACCACAACTCCCAGCTATTATTCTGTTTTGCAGTTCCCCGAGGCTGGGTTTGAACCTGCCACCTTCATTATATGGTGCCAGCGCCCTATTCGATGAGCCACAGGTGCCGCCCCAAACTGAAAGCTTTTCCACTTAGAACTGCTACCAACCAAAGTTGTCCTCTATCTCCACTACTATTCAAAATAGTGTTGGAAGTTCTAGGGAATATAATCAGGCAAAAGAAGTAAATAAAGGCATCCAAATGGGGACAGAGGAGGTCAAACTCTCCCTCTTTGCTGATGATATGATCTTATACTTAGAGAACCCCAAAGATTTAGCCACAAGACTCCTGGAAGTGGGCAAGAAATACAGTAATTTTGCAGCCGTCCATAAAATTAGTGTCCACAAATCAGTAGCCTTTGTATATGCCAATATCAGCCAAGTTGAGAAGCAAATCAAGGACACGATTCCCTTCACAGCAGCCTCAAAATAAAATAAAATAAAATAAAACACTTAGGAATATACTGAACTAAAGAGGTGAAGGACCTTTGCAAAGAAAATTATGAAACCCTAAGAAAAGAAATAGCAGAAGACATTAACAAATGGAAGAATATACCATGCTCATGGCTGGGAAGAATCACCATTGTGAAAATGTCTATACTACCAAAAGCAATCTATAGATTCAGAGCAATCCCCATAAAAATACCAACATCATACTTTCAAAATTTGGAGAAAATAATTCTTTGTTTTATATGGAACCAGGAAAAAACTTGTATAGCCAAGGTAATTCTTAGTAATAAAATCAAAGCTGGGCATCACCCTACTAGACTTTAGGTATACCATAAGGCCATAGTGATCAAAACAGCATAGCATTGGCACAAAAATGGAGACATAGACATTTGGAACTGAATAGAAAATCATGAGATGAAACTAACATCTCACAGCTGACTGATATTTGATAAACCAAACAAGAACCTACACTAGGGAAAAGAGTCCCCATTCAGTAAATGGTGCTAGATAACCACATGTAAAAGACCGAAACTGAACCCACACCTTTCACCACTTGCAAAAATTGACAAGATGGATAAAAGATTTAAATCTAAGGCATGAAACAATAATAATCCTCAAAGAAAGTGTGGGAAAAACACTTGAAGATATTGGCCTGTGGAAAGATTTTATGAAGAAAACTTCCATGGTAATTGCAAGAACAAAAATAAACAAATGGGATGTAATTAAACTGAAAAGCTTCTGTACAGCTAAGGAGACAGCAACCAAAGCAAATAGACAATCTTCAGAATGGGAAAAGATATTCTCATATTATGAATCAAAGTCTTGATAACTAGGATCTATAGAGAACTCAAAATAATCAACAAAAAAAGACTCAACAATCCCATATATCACTACGTAAAAGACATAAATACAACTTCTCTAAATAAGACAGATGAATGGCTAACAAACATATGAAAAAATACTCATCGTCCCTTATCATCAGAGAAATGCAAATCAAAACCACCCTGAGATTTCATCTAACACCAGTGAGAATGGCCCACATCACAAAGTCTCAAAGCTGCAGATGCTGTTGTGGGATATGGAGAGAAGGAAACACTTTTACACTGTCCGTGGGACTGCAGATTCATACAACCTCCTTGGAAAGAAATAGGGAGAATCCTCAAAGATCTCAAATTAGATCTCCCATTTGATCCCACAATCCCACTGCTGGGCATCTACCCAGAAGAAAAAAATAAAGATCATTTTCTTATAAGGACATTTGGACCAGATTTTTTATTGCAGCTCAATTTACAATCACAAGACCTGGAAACAATCTAAATGCCCACCAACTCGGGAATGGATTAACAAATTGTGGTACATGGACACCATGGGATACTATTCAGCCATTTAAAAAGATACTGACTTCCTATCTTTTGTAATATCCTGGATGGAGCTGAAACACATTCTTCTTAGTAAAGTATCACAAGAATGGAAAAGCAAATATCCAATGTACTCAGTACTAATATAAAGCCAGTAGACTATGTCCCTTCTAGGAGAAAAACTCATTTTAATTCAAGTTAGGGGGAGGGGTAAAAAGGAAGGGGAAGGAGAGGGAAGTGCTCTCACTGAATGGGCATGGGGTAGGAGGGCTGGTACAACTTTTGTGTGTGGAACATAACCAAAAGATGAACTCTACCTAACAAAATAAAATATTTTGACCTAGTTGCTTATACCCTCACATTAACGTGAAATAAATTTACTTAAAAAATAAATAAAAGAAAAAAAATGAAAAATATTTTGGCATATTTACACTCAGCTAAAGTGAGACTGAAAAGGTATCTATACTGAACAGTGTATCTACTGAGGCAGACAAAACAATGGTTTCCCAAGGATGTCTGTGTCCAAATTCCTAGAACCTGTGAAAATGTTACTTGACATGACAAAAGAGATTTTGCTGATGTGTAACCATAATATAAGGTTTTTGAGATGAAGAGAATTATCAGGGTAGGTGGGCAAATCATAAGGGCTCTTATTAGAGGAAAACAGTAGTATCAGTCAGAAAAGGCAGTGACAACAGAAGCACAGAGGGAGACAGAGAGACAGAACACAGAAAGGGACTGAATAGTCTACACTGCTAGCTTTGAATATGCAAGAAGGAGTCATTAGGGAAGGAATGCAGGCAACCTTGAAAGGGCAAGGACTCAGGCATCTCCCCTAGCATCTCCAGAAGGAATGAAGCCCTGCTGATCCACTTTGAACTTCTGACCCAGAATTTTAATACTCCTGTGACAAATTTGTATTAATTTCAGGCCTCTAAATTTTTGGTATTTTTGTCATAAAAGCAATAGGAAGCCAATACGACTTGTTAAAATAATAATTTATAAGTCAGTGAATAAGCACACATCAACAAATAAAAGAGAGTTCCCCTTAATTTTTAACTAGTCTCTACTGCATTTCATACACAAAGGTATTAATTATAGGATATGTTATAAAAGATTTTGTATAAAGATAGGACATCAAGATACTGAGTAAAAGAATGAATCCAAATTATTAACACCAGCAGGTATTTTCATTAAAGATGAGGTTATATATCACTTTTTTATTCCTGTCAGATAAATTTCCAGTGATGTTATCTTGCTCTGGTCCAGTTGTACAGATACTTTTTAGTCTAGCTATGAAAAAATGAGCTCTCTTCAGCTCCAACAAATATATATCTTGCTTGCCAACTTGCTATTTTTTTTTGAAATCAGATCTTGGTTTTTACTAAGATTTAGAGCAAAACTTTTACAATCCCCCCCGCCCAAATTCTCCCATAGGGCAGTATTTCAGCCCTCTACACAGGTTCTAGACATACAGGGATAAAGAGTACATCTATTAGCGAAGGTAAGCATCATTCTCAGTAAACATTGTAGGTTATTCTCAGAAAAAGTAAAGAATAATTGTGTTAAAATATTAATGATAGTACCTTTAAATTCCTACTTGATTTTAGCTTCTGTTAAAAATCAGACTAATCAACTAAATTCACTCTCTGTGTTTCCACTGATAGCCTTTTTCCATATTAATGTCTCCTAATTTATTTTCCATTGTCAAAAAGCACTTAAAATGACAACGGCCCAATTCAGAGCAAGTTCATAGATGAAAGGCCCTCATTGGCTACTAATGGATCAAATTCATAACCTTTCTTTTATTTATTTTGAAACACTATTTTCAAGTCTAAAACTTTCAAAAAAAGACTGCTTTTTATAGAATGTTTTGGAAAGTCTGCAGTGAAGAATGCTATTTTTATGGGGGAAAAAGTGGGATAAAAAGAGGAAAGCTGTAAGATAAACTTTTCCATTAATGGGAACAGTCCATTATCACCCAGTAAAATGTAAGACAAATTTCTCTCCTTTCCACTTTTATTAATGTCACCTATTCAATGTACAGTATTTTGTACTTATAAGAAAACTGTTGTGCTGACAGTGTATTAGGCAGAAATTACACAAAGAACAAATAGAAAGAGGGTAGGTTATGAAAACAGTTAAACAGTAGTGATTTGTATAGGACAAACTTTGTGAAAGGAGGATAATTTTTTTTAAATTTTTACCAATTTATCATTTTTTAAAATTCACATTCATATGAGGATACAAATGATAAGGTTACATTGTTTGTGTTTCTAAGATCAAGTTCAAGTTGTAGTTGAGGCAGTTGATTCTTTCATCTGGGGGTGTGCTGTACACCCTTACCATGTGTCCATCAGGTAAGAGCCTACCCATCCCCTTTTCTCTTTCCCTTTCTCCTTTCCCTCCTTCCCCTCTCCCCACTTGAATATACTTGTATTATTCTCTTATATGGGCATTTAGGTTTTTTTTCTATTAGATTCGTACTAGTATTGAGTACATTCTTGTGATACTTTACACACAGGTAAACACAAAAGATGTAAAGTCTCCACCTTTTTTTATAGCAGGATAGTATTCCATGGTACACACATACCAGATTTTATGAGTCCATTCATGGGTTGGTGGGCACTTGAGTTGCTTCCATGTTTTGGCAATTGTGAATTGAACTACAATAAACATTCTAATGCAAATGTCCTTGTGATAAGATGATTTATTTTCTTCTGGGTAGATTCCCAGGAATGGAATTGTAGGATCAAATGGAATGTCTCCATTAGCTCTTTGAGAATTTTCTATATTTCTTTCCATAAAGGCTGTATTTGCCATCCCATCAACAGTATAAAAGTGTTCCCTTCTCTCCACATCCATGCCAACATTTGTACCTGTGAGATTTTGTGATGTGGGCTATTCTTAGTGGGGTTAGATGATATCTCAAGGGAGTTTTGATCTGCATTTCATTTCTTTGATGATTAAGGACAATGAGTAGTTTTTCATGTGTTTGTTGGCCCTTTGCCTGTTTTCTTCAGAGGAGGTTCTGTTCATGTCTCCTGCTCAGTGATAGATGGGATTGTTTGCTCTTTTTTGTTAATCGAATTGATTTCTCTGTAGATTCTAGTCATCAACTATCAGATTTGTAACATGCAAATATCTTTTCCCATTTAAAGGTTGTCTGTTCACTTTGATTATTGTGTCCTTAGCTGTGCAGACGCCTTTTAGCTTAATTAAGTCCTATTTATTTATTTTTGTTGATGTTGCCATTGTTGATGCTGTCTTCATAAAATCTTTCCCCAGCCCGATATCATCTAGAATTCTTACATGCTTTCTTCTAGAATTTTGAGCATTTCGTATTTTAGATTGAAGTCTTTTATCCATCCTGAGTTTATTTTTGTAAGTAGTGAAAGATGCGGGTCCAGTTTTAGTCTTTTGTATGTGGTTATTCTGTTGTCCCAGTACCATTTATTGAATAAGGATCCTTTTCCCCAGTGTATGCTTTTATTTGGTTTCTCGAACATCAGATGACACTAAGAGGCTTGTTTCATCTCTGGGTTTAAAATTCTGTTCCATAGATCTATCTCTCTATTTTGTGCCAATACCATGCTGTTTCATCACTGAGGACTTACAATGTAACATGAAGTCTGGTAAAGGGATGCGTCCTAATTTGTTTTTATTACTAAGGATTGCCTTGGCAATGCATGTTTTTTTCTGGGTTCCAGACAAAATAAAGAACTATATTTTTTACTTCTTCCAAATACGTTGTTAGTATTTTAATGGGAATTGCATTAAATCTGTAGATTATTTTGGGCAGTATAGACATTTTAACAATGTTAATTCTTCCCAGCCAAGAGCATGGTATGTTTTTCCATTTGTCAGTGTCTTTTACTATTTCTTTTCTAAGAGTTTCATATTTCTCGCTGTAGAGATCCTTCACTTACTTGTTAAGATATATTCCCAAATATTTCACCTTCTTTGAGGTTACTGTGAAGAGTATTACATCCATGATTTGCTTCTCTGCTTCACTGTTATTAGCATATACAAAGGCTACTAATTGGTAGACATTGATTTTATATTCTGAGACATTACTGTATTTCTTGACCACTTCCAGGTGTCTTGTGGTTGAGTCTCTGAGGTTTTCTAAATATAAGATCATATCATCAGCAAAGAACAAGAGTTTGACCTCCTCTTCCCCCATTTAAATGGTGTTACTATACTTGTCTTGCCTGATTGCACTGGCTAGAAATTCCAGCACTATTTTGAGTCGTAGTGGAGACAGAGGACATCCTTGTTTGGTTCCAGTTCTAAGTGGAAATGCTTTAAATTTTACTCCATTCAGTATGATATTGGCTATGGGATTGTCATAGATGACTTCTATCAGTTTAAGAAAAGTCCCATCTATGCCTAATTTCTTAAGAGTTTTCATCAAGAAAGAATGCTGAATTTTATCAAATGCTTTTTCTGTATCTATTGAGATGATCATATGTCTTTGTTTTGCTTCCATTTATTTGATGACTTACATTTATAGATTTTCATATGTTAAACCAGCCTTGCATCCCTGGGATAAAGCCTACATGATCATGATGTATAATTTCTCTGATATGTAGCTGTATTCTACTTGCTAAGATTTTATTAAAATAATTCATTTAAAATTAAAACAAGTATTTTTTTATTTTCAAGTCATAAAGATGTAACCATTTTGTTGACTTATTCCATCAGAACAAGTGGGTTTTTTTTCTCTCAATAACTTCAATATAGGCAGAAATACATATTGGTCAAGAAAACATTTCTTTAGTAATGAAACACTGAAACTAAATTTCTATCAAGCCTACAGATTGAGAGGCTAGTATTAAATTCTGTTACTTAAGCTTCCCTCTGTCCACTGGTACATTTATCCTCAAACTAAGGAATGAATTAAAGGGGACTGTATCATAGTAGGCTCCAGGCCAAAGTATGGGTCCTCAAATAATCAATGTCTTTTATTATTCATTCATTCATCAATAAATACACTTTGGATAGTCACCACTTACCAGGCATAATTCTAGCAACTGGAATTAGAGGGGAGAATAAAACAAAATCCCTTCCTTTAAATATGATAAATCTTGTTTTAAATACTTTAAATACTATAGACAATAGTACATATTAGAATATAAACTAACAAGCTATGAACAAATAAATAGGGTCCTTTTTGTTTAAAGCTATTTTTTACAAGGTTGCTGAGGAAAAAAGAACAGTAATTCCTGTGGGGACCACCATCAGTGTGGAATTTACATGTATTCCCCGTGTCTGTATGGGTTTTCTACATGTATTCCTGTTTCTTCCCATATCTGAAAGCTGTATGCATTAGGTGAATCAACGTCTCTACGTGGTCCCAGTGTGAGTGAGTGTGGGTGGGAGTGTGTGAGTGTGCCATGTAATAGGGTTGTGTTCTGTCCAAAGTTGGCTCTCGCCAAGAGCTGCCTGTGCTGGCTTAGGTTGCTCCTCACTCTGAACTGTTATAAGTGGGTTGGAAAATGAATGAGCACAAATTATTGTCAAGTAAATAGTCATCAAGTCTATGATAGTCATACAGATGCATGGCAATAAACAAGGTGGTGCAGAAGTGCTCAGCAAGCTGCCATATTTGCAATTGTCAATTTTTTAACTGCATGATAGTTAGAGGGCCTCCTTCACATCTTTACTTTGCAAACACTTATTCCTTGATTTAACCCCCCACACCAAGACTACTATCACTCACTGATTCACCAAAACTTAATAAAGTTAAATAGCTATCTTACTTGTTTTCATTAAACTTTCTTAAGTATATAGATCACATCTATTTCAATATTTAATACTGGAAACATTTTGGTCTTTATTAAGATTTTTGGTGATATTTTTATAACCAGAAGTATGCTAACTTAACTCTTGGTCATATCAATTACCTTGTGGTAAAATTGGTTTCACTATAGATCATTTCACTTAAAGTTACAGTTTATAAGAATCTATCAACAACATTAATTGAGGATTTACCATGTAGGTCATATTGTAATATGTACTATTGTCAAAAACAATACAAAGGGAGATTTATCAGGAGTGTCACCTGGTCAAAGAAGGCCTTTCTGAAAAACCAATGAATGAGCAGAGGCCCAAAGTAGTATGTGCCATGCAGGCATCTAAGGATAGAGAGTTCCAGGCTAGGATACTTTGGTTTATCACAAGATGATATTTAGTGATTAATGACAATGACTCAGCACCAACTAAACATCTTCCAAAAAAAGTTAAACAAGATTCTACATTTACGTAACTTATGACTTTAAAAAGTATTTCCAACTTCACAATTCAATAAGAGCACCAAATCACTATGGATGAAATCTTGGATGGGTATAATTTTCTTGTACTTTGTGGTGAAATGAATCTGTAAGGGAAAATTCAAAGAACCAATTCTAGCGGGATGTCTAAGGTGCTATTTGTGGACTGAAAGGAGGTATTCCAAATAGGAGAACAGGAAAATGCTTTATCCTGTCATGTGGATAGATGGTAAACCATGGTGGTGATGGGACATTTGGTGGCAGCCTTAGGAATGACATTGTTCCATATCTTTAGGCCTACCAATAAGGAAAATTCTTAAATAGTCTTGGTGGCTTTAGACAGAAATTATAATCATTCATCAAAAAATAGACCTCATACATATTCATTAAGAAAGGCCAAAGTCACAGTGGGACAAACAAGCAGCAGCATTATTTTAAAAGATAATAATGGTACAACAACAGAAACAATCAATAGAGTGAAAAAGCAACCTGCCAAAAGAGAAAAAGTATTCCAAACTACATATGTGATGAGGAGTTAATATCTAAAATATATTTTAAAACTTCTACAACTTAACAGAATAACAAAACATAATCTTTTGGAAAAACAGGCAAAGGACTTGAATAGCAATTCTCAAAAGAAAATAGACAAATGGCCAAAATGCATATAAAAAGGTATTCAACATTGAGGAAATTAAACCATGAAAAATACCTCATATTTGTTAATATAGCTACTCTCAAAAATAAAAATTATATGAAGCTAATTTACAGCTGTCATATGAAGGGTATAACCCAACTATAACATAATAATATGGGGAAAGGGGCAAGGGTAGGGAGGGGAGAGGGGAGGTTGGGGTGGAGGGAGGGTAATTGGTGGGGCCACACCTACGATGCATCTTAGAAGGGTACAGGCGAACCTTACTAAATGCAGAATATAAATGTCTTCATATAATAACTGAGAAAAATGCCAGGAAGGCTATGTTAATCAATTTGTTGAAAATAGTTCAGATTGTATATGAAACCAGCACATTGTACCTCTTGATTGCACTAATTGTACACAGCTATGATTTAACAATAAAGACAATAAATTAAAAAATAATAATAATTAGAAACAATGAAAAAAATAAAATAAACATCTCTACCCCAAAAAATAAATAAATAAATAAATAAAAATTAGACACAGCTAAGGACACAACAAGTAAAGCAAACAGACGATCTTCAGATTGGGAAAAGATATTTGCATGTTATGAATCTGATAAAGGCTTGATAGCTAGGATCTATAGAGAACTCAAATTAATCAACAACAAAAAAAGAAAATAATCTCATCTATTGCTGGGCAAGAAACATAAAAAGAACCTTCACTGAGGAAGACAGACAAATGGCTAACAAACATATGAAAAAATGATCATAGTTTCTAATCATCAGAGAAATGCAAATCAAAATCACCTTTCTATGTCGCCTAACCACAGTAAGATTAGCCCACATCACCAAGTCCCAAAGCTTCAGATGCTGGTGCAGATATGGAGAGAGGAGAACACTTTTACATCATTGGTGTGAATGCAAACTGATACAGACGTTTTGGAAAGAAGTACGGAGAACCCTCAAAGATCTCAAATTAGACCTTACATTTGATCCCACGATCCCATTACTAGGCATCTATCCAGAAGAAAAAAGTCATTTTATCATAAGGACATTTACATGAGATTGTTTATCTCAGCTCAATTTACAATTTGCAATTTACAAATTACATGCTGACATAAGAGAAAAATTCAATTCAATTCAAGAGGGGCGAGGGAGGATAAGGGAGTGAGAAGAGGGGAGAGGAGGGCGGGAGGGGACACAATGTAAAGGTATATGGCACTCTTTTGGGGTAGGGGACACAACTACAAGAGGGACTCAACCTAACAAATGCAAATATTGTAACCTCGTTTTGTACTCTCACATTAACCTGAAATTTAAAAATAATAATAATAAAATAAAAACAAAAATTAATAAAAACCAGAAAATAGATGTTGGTGAGGATCCAAAGAAATTGCAACTCTTATACAGTATTGCTCGGCGCCTGTGGCTCAATGGGCTAAGGCACCAGCCACGTACACCTGAGCTGGCGGGTTCAAATCCAGCCCAGGCCCGCCAAACAACAATGACGGCTGCAACCAAAAAATGGCCTGGCCTGGCGTTGTGGCGGGCGCCTGTAGTCCCAGTTACTTGGGAGGTGGAGGCAAGAGACTCGCTTGAGCACAGAAATTGGAGGTTGCTGTGAGCTGTGATGCCACAGCACTCTATCCAGGGTGACAGCTTGAGCCTCCGTCTCAAAAAAAAAAAAGAATATAAAATGGGACAGCTGCTATCAAAAACAGTATGGAGCTTCATGAAAAAATTAAAAATAGAATTACCATATGATCCAACAATCCCATTTCTGGAGATATATTGAAAAGAATAGAAGACAGGATCTCACAGAGTCATTTGCCTACCCATGTTCATTACAGCACTATTTACTATAGCTAAGAGGTGGAAGGAACCTAAATGACCACCAACAAAGGATGCATGGGTAAACAAGATGTATCTACACAGTGGATGTAATTCTGCCTTAAGAAGGAAATCCTGTCCCATGCTACAGTGTGGAAGAATCTTAGGACTTTATTTTAAGCGAGATAAGCCAGTCACATAAACACAAAATTGAATGATTCTAGTTATATGTGGTATCTAAAGTAGTCAAACTTCTAGAAAGAGAAAGTAGAATAGTGAGGTAAGTGGGAAAGGGTGTTTTTATTCTATGAATCTAGAATTTTGGTTTTGCAAGATGAGAATATTCTAGAGATCTGTCTCACAACAAGGTGCACATAGTTAATACTATTCTACTATACATTTAAAAAGAGTAAGTTTTAGGTTACATGTTTTCTTAACCACAATAATAAAAAGACAATAATACAAAATGTCCTTTCAAAATTTCCAAGAAAACCCTTAAGCCCAACAAAACCCATGTGTCTTCATTATACACATGATAGGCATTTTAATTTCCAATGCTGCAAGGTGCTGCATTACTTGAAAAATTCTATGCAAATAGAAGTAGCGATTCTTCCTAATCTCCATGCAATTTTGTAATGGTGAGTCTTATTTTAACTTATCAAAACCCTGACTTCATGTTCTCTGCTATAATTTGCTTTGAGAAGATCTTGGTGTCAGTTTAGCCTTGGGCTTAGAGCTCTTAGATCTGGTATTCTATGCATTGTATTTTCAAAGAAATTCTGCTGGCTGCCAACTTATCTGACACACACTGATCAGATAACTATATCTTAAATTATGTACTGATGTAAAATTTAATAGTATGATTGTGAAACTTGCATGTGTCCATACTAGACAAATTTTGATTGTCTAATCCTGTATTTTTTTCTTCCCTAGGGCTGATAAAATGTTTTGTCTCCCTCTCTGTAGTTTCTTTTTATTCAGCACCATAAAATCATAGTCTTCTTGGGAAAAATATCTGAGCTAATTCAAATCAGAGAAAAATGTCAGGTGTTTTGTGTTTGCTGTGGATTACCAGCTATTCAAAATGCTGCCATACTGTATAAGGTAGAAGTTACAAGGCAATTTATAGATGACAAGTCATACATTACATTTTAAAAGTAACACCCAATGACTCTGGCCTTGTGGTGGGTAAAGAAAAAAGAGGGGGGGGGGGAAATTCATAATCATAGTGAATACATATACATTCTAGCTGGTCAGTAGTATACTGACTATAAGTCTAGAAAAATCAGTTTACAAAATCTAGGCCATGTTATCAGTTAGAATAGAATAAGGATTCCACATTGAAAGCAAAGGAAAAGATCAACAGAACAAGTGCTCTAGCTGACATATTATACAAATGGCAGACATTAGCAATTTCAGATTACATTCCTATCTCAAATTTCACAGCCATATTACATTAAATGATGAAGAAAAGTTATCACTGAGACAACCTTCAACAAATGCAGTTTATCTAAATGTCTGCAATTACTGTGCTCCTACAAATTGTTCTAGTATCACAAAGACCTAAAATCAATGAAGAAATGGTAGAACAATGGGGCATAGGACATTTCATCAACTATTTTATCTGCTAATGGACATGAGAGAACCAAACATCTTACTGTCATTAAAATATTAAGATTCCCATCAAATTTAGAGAACTGAACTTCTGAAACAAACAAGATGGGGCATGTTTGAGTGATTAATTACAGAGCACCTTTGATTGTTAAGATCAGGATAACGCACCTGAGGGATTAATTGACTGTGAAAACATGTATGGTCAATCTATTTCAAAGGAGATTTTATTTCATTCATTGAGGTTCTCAGTACCTAATGAGGTTCTCATTAGATAAAATCTAGTGTGAGTAAATCCTACAAGATAGGATTATAATTAAATGTGGAATTTAAGAAAACATACTTCTAACCTAGCCTTTTTTTTCTGGCAAAAGAGAAAAAAATGAATTTTAAAAATATTAATACACACACACCCTACACCATCTTTGACTTTTGTTTATTTAACCCATTAGGTTGAATCATATTTTTTTATTTCAAATATGCCTTTAAACCATACTTAAAGGGATTTCACAACCTGATATGATTAGAATCAAACCAGATTAGTTTGCTGAGTATTTTATCTAGCATTTCACTTAATCTTCACAATAACTGTAAGACATTACCATACTAATCCTGGTAGGTGGGTTGTTCAGTGAAAATATGCTTGACTTCAACAGCATGCTTGCTAATGATTGTGGCAAGGCATGTTAGAAAGAACAGATGGCTTCTTGTATGCAGCAATGAGTCCCTACAAGATCATGACATAGCTTTTATTTTTACAGTTCACAACTTGGCAAAGATGGCATGTTAAAACATTTAATTATTTTTAAAACATTAAATTTAAACCAAAGAAAATCCAGCAATGCAAACAAAGAATATAGATTCTAAATTCTGTGAAGGCAGAAGTTCACTGATGTCTTTCAAAAGTCTAGACCAATACTGGCACAAACATAGCTTAATAAATATTTGCTTAATGAGTGAATAAATGACAACCTGGGTCCAAATGTATTTTTTAATGTAAAGTTTCATACTGTATGTACACATATTGGGGGCAAAGGTCCATACTTTTGGTTATAGTGAAATGAGATATGATGTCCAGCTGGAAGAAACAAGGGATTCCTACATTGCACAGCAAGCAAGACTAGATGGCATTTAAGGACTTTTCAGCTCTAACATTTGATCTCAAAATACTTATACCCTGTATGTTTATACCTTACAGTGCATCACTCATATCTTACATATATAAGTAAGTGAATACACCATACTACATCAGGCAAGTCTAACATCTTAACTATGAGATTAAAGGCTCTCTGCCTATAAAGGAATTATAAATTGAATTGAAACAGTGAGGGGGGGGCATTGGAATTCTAGAACCTGTCAAAGAGAGGATCTCCTACTCTACTATTAAAGAAATCCTACTTTGCTGTCTTTTTATATCAAGGCCAAGCCACCACAGCAATCTCAGAAGCAATCTGTATGTTGTGAATTTCTACAAGTAGATTTAATGTACAGTAACCACACTTTCTAGTCTATTATTTCATGGGACAAATTACATTATTATGTATATATTTTGTTCATTTCAGGTTAATGCAAGATTATAAACAACTAGGTTGAAATAACTAGGACAGAAAGACAGCAACAGGAGGAAGGGCAGTGTTTGGTAGGGTGCCTTGACCCATACCCATAACTTTAGATCTTTATGGTGCCAGGCTGTGGGGGTCCCTTGAGGTCAGGAGCTCCTTGGTAACCTGGGAAAAAGCAAGACTACATTGCTGCCAAATATAAGGGAAAACATCAGCAGTATATCAAAGTGGGAACCTCCCAACACCGACAGGCCAAAGCTAGAAGGATACCTTCAACCATGAGCTAATGGCCTACTTGAGCCAGACCAAGGCCATGACCCCTCAGCCAGACCAATGCTGAGCCAGCCCTCAGAGAAAAGAAAAAATGATCAGATTAGATAAAGAAAATTAAAAATACAATTATATAAGATGAGGGGGGGAAAGGATATCTTAATGGTTATATGAGAAATTTGTGTGGGAATGATGAAAAAAGTAGGAAAATCTCTACCAAAATTGAGAAAAAAATGAGAGAAATAAAAAGAAAGAAACAATAAAAGGGGCTGAAAAACCATAACAAAAATGGAGGAGCCTTTGCTACGGAAGAAAATAAAAATGAAAAAAATAAAAGTATAATCCAACAGAAAACAAAAAAAAACTAAAAACAACAACAAAAAAAAAGAAAGAAAAAAACTAAGGAACAAAATTGAGCAAAATAAGAAAGAAAGAAAATTGAGCAAAGTAAGAAAAAAAATATGCAGGGTGCACGTAAAGTATGTGTGCAATTTAAAATAGTTTAATATAGTAAATTGCACATGAACTTTCTGTCCACCCTGTACATATGTGTGTATGTGTGTATGCATATGTGTGCGTGTGTGTGTGTGTGTATGTGTGTGTATTGCAGTATATTGCCTGGAAACATGCTGTGGTGTTAGGAGATGGAGAATACACACACTGGTTTTGCTGTACAAGATGGGGGCCAGATGCTACTCTCTAGTTGCAGAGGAGACCCAGTCCAGTCTTCCTGACTTACTTTCTCTCAATCTGGGCCTGGTTATTTCATCAGAATTCACTCCTCATGGGATTGGGGTGCTGAAGCTCTCACCAGATTTCTTAGGATACATGTCAAACAGTGCCCCTGACAGCAAAGTGACCTTCCTAGGTAAGTGAAGGCATTCAGCTCACCCTAAGGATGGTTGTCCAAGCTCAGCAGGCACGCCAGAGCTGGCCCTGATATAGGACTCTGTGTATTGTTTCTCCCTCCCATGCAGCCTTCCCATAATGGCCTGGCCCTGCTAGTAGCCAAGCTGATGAGAGAACCACCTGCACCCAATTCAATCCCATCCACCAGACCCTGTTCAAATTTACTGACTCACTTAAGCTCACTTCCAAGGCAACTCTAGCAAACAGTTGAGTCCAAAATTTAAAAACTGCAGGATAGCCCATTCCTGTTCCTTGTCCTCTTCTGGAGGGCCAGCCAGCTGGCCTCCCCCCATACCAAGACACTTGCCTTCTGTGCAGGACTTCTTTGCCTCCAGACCTCCTTGTTGGCTTTTGGAGTCTCCCACTGCTTCACTGTGCCCCTGAAGTGACATTTCTGGGTAGGTTCCCCCAGGCAGAGTGACTGGAGTCTTCACTCCCCTGCTCCACCACGAGTTGCTTGTGAAGAGATGTCCCTAGTCCACCATCTTGCTCCCTCCCCTATATTATTAACAAATTAATGCCTAGAGTCTATTGGTATTTTTCTGACTTGATGTCATATAAAAAAATCTCAAATTGAGATAAAAATAAAATGAGTTAGATGTGTGTACTTAACAAATTCTCTTCATTTAAAAGAAGGATGGGTTTGTGGTGAACATAAATTCTAAACCCCAAATTTGGCACATAAAACCTAATAATTCAATAATTTTGATTTGCAAATTTCTTATGCTAAAAGCTATACAACTCTTTAGAAAAGAAACTAAATTAAGTGTATGCCATTATTATTTATTTGTATGGAATACAGCTGACAGGTGCAAATAAGAAATTACAGATTTTTCTTTTGGCATAGCTTAAAATTATCTTTGTCTGCTTGATTTTGATTACAAGGCTAAGAAAAGAGAGAATAGCAAGAAGTTAGGAAGTAGAAATTTCTTTGACATTTAAATTTTTAAAAGCCAGAGCAAAGATCAGTTCAGGAGGGAGGTCTGGGACATGGGTCATATTGCTAGATAAGTAAGAATTTTTCTGAATCCCCTAGCTCTGTTTGAGTCCCCCCACCACGCTTTGCCCTGGTCTTCACTATCTCCCAGTTGATTCTGTTCCTAGTGTAAAAATCTCTATTCACAGTGCAAACTCAGTACATGCTGTTCAACTAAACAAATTTGATACTGTTTAATCCTATTATGGAGTCCTAGGCTAAAGTTATTACAAAGCTTGTATTATTCCTACAGTGTGAAAAGAGTGTTATCCTTGAACTTGGAGCTGTAAAAGAAACTCAAGTGAAACTATTATGTCTCTGTGAGAGCCTCATTATCTCAGCCAAGGAATGAATGTTTTCTGATTATTCTCTACTGTTCTCCTGCATGAGGTCTGTGTTTCATACTTATTGACACTTTTATAGTTGACCTGCAACCTGGTTGACAGATTTCAACTGTGATGTTTAACAATAAGAGATAAATCACTCTCCCTACCAACACTGTGCTGTTAATGCTTCCTGCCCCTCACTTTCTTAGCTCTATTATTTATTATCCTCTCCTACTATAAATAAAGAACTAAAAGTGGATTAATGTAACATTGGCCTATGAACTATATTAGAAAAAGTGCAACTTATTCAATATTATTGAAAAATTAGAGCAAGGCACCAAAGATAAAAAATTGCTTCTCCAAAATACTAATTTTTAAATCAAATGTTTTATAAGTCTTTATTTTATGTTTACATATCCTGGCAGATATGGACCAATGTTTATCAAGAGAGGGTTTTTATGCTAATAGATTTTGCTATTTTTTAGGAGAATATAAATATTGAAAATAGGAAAAACTTCACTTTTTAATAATATATAGCTTCTTTTGATTTCATATGTTCTGCATATACACACTAAATACAAAAATATGAAATCTGTATAATTTTAAACTGCATATGCACATCTAGTTTTCATATAAATTTTAAATTAAGCATATAATTTTAAGATATTTGTTAAATAGAAGATTATGGAAATATGAGTGCTTTAAGATCATTTAAAATTATATCGAAAACTGTCAAACTATTACTTAAATATCTGAACGGAAGGGAGTAGTTTCTGAGAGCAGTGAAATGCTAATGGTACTTCAACTGAACATCATTTTTGTTCATATTCATGAGTATAAATCCTCTGTGAATGGAATATTTTATTGATAAATGTACTCATAAGAAACATAAAAGAATCTAAGTTACATTTATGTACCTATTACAATGGCAAGCTAAAATAAATTAAAGTAATGAATTAAACCGTTTGATAAAAGCATAGACTAGGACTTCTAGTGCATTTTGACAGAAGGCGGCAATGGGGGAAAGTTCCTGATTTGAAAAGTCAAATGGTCTGAATTGTGAAAAAGAAGGCAGTTTGAGAGTGGGACATCTGAATTCCATGAAAGAAATTTAAAATTAACTAGATGCATTACAGTTTATAACAATATATTTTGAGTAAAATAATTCGTTTTGTTTTGTCTACCCAATACAAGAGATGATATGTATGAAAGCACTTTGAAAAATCTACACATATGTCCAAGCAAAACTTTTCTGATTATCAAAATTGTTAGACTTTGGAACAGATTACCAGGATTAAAAAAAAAAAAAAAAAGTGGAATGTCCTTCCCTGGATAATTTTAAAAGCAAATGGAGAGTTATCTGGATCCCTTCCTGAATGGAGGGTATTATTCTCCACAACTACTGAGCCTCCTTTTTCATTTTGCTGCTGTATAAAATTGTCTAAGGCTATGAATTAATATTGGCATTTCATAAGCTCCCTTGACTTTGAACTTTTATTTCCATTTTCTTTAGCAAGACAGAATCCAATCTAGGCAGTAAATGATGGCTTGGAGGCTTTTGCACTTCAAGATTTTTTTTCCTTATTTCTTTGCAGTGTATTGTAAAATGTGTAGCAATGCTTCACAAAAGGAAACTCTGAGCTTTACATGGCATTCCTGGAATAAATTAATCTTGGATGCTATCTTTGGTAGTCTTTTGATTATATCTCGAATGATGCTTCTTTAGGACAACATCACAGTGTATACGTATCCCTTTTAAATTCAGCATGACTATGATAGACGAGTATGTAACCCAAATATTCATGGGTTCCCTGACCAGGGTGTGGCCAAGCCTGGCCATTGTGCTCCCCACAGAGATGTGACCTGTGGATGTGGTCTCACTAGGTTAATCAACACAAGACAATTTTCACACACTTACCGTCATTTCTGTTTGGGTGAGAAAAATTCAGAGGACAGTAAACTATGTGGCTGAATATTTGGGCAGTTCCCTGAGACCACAGTATGACCAATTTATCATCCAAAGTCAGACTTCTGAGTGTAAAACCAGAAGGTAGTGGAGAGTATCATTAGCAATAACCCTGGGACCACACAGGGTTATCCCAGGGAAAACTGTAAAGTATGGCTGCCCTACTTTGAACCCAATCCCTGATCTAGTACCAGATAAAAATAGCTACTGATGGAGTCATGATGTTAGAGATATTTATCACTCCTAGTTGTTACTGAAAAGGAAAGAAGATAACTGGGAAAACTTACAAGCATCCTGTTACTTTTCTTATGCTCTCTAGCCCTCTCTGTATTGTTGGTGTGACATATAGCATTATTAAATTTTAATTTCAATAAAATTGAAAATGGAAAGGAATTGCATTCCTTTTCTACAATTAAAGCACTTGCTTTTATTTGAAAGGCTTTCACTCCGGTGGATCCAATTCTAATATCTTGCATAACACACCCCAAACATAAAAGCATAAGACAGTAGAGATCATTTCTTATCTCTCCACGTTCTGAGAGTTGAGTGGGCATCGCTCGGCAATTCTCTCTCGATAGACATCCCTGAAGTTACAACCAGATGGTGTCCAGGTATTAGTCATCTCAGGGGCTTCCGGGTAGTTAATTCTATCATGTAGGACCTCAGTTAGGCCTGCCAGCCAGAATCACATAACACAGGGCCTCCACATGTGGCCTGGCCTGCCCGAGATCATGAAGTCTGGGTTCCAAGAGCAAATGCCCCATGCACAAGAGCCAGGAGGAAGCTGTCTTCCCTTGTGGTCTAGTCTTAGATGTCACATGGAATCATATCTACACAAGATAGTGAGCAAGAATCCACTTAGTTTCAAGAAAAGGGACAGAGATGCCACTTCCTGCTAGGGAATAAAAAAGTCACCTTGTAAGAAGAGCATGTGAGTTAGGAGAAATTTTCAGAGCTATTGCTGGAAAGTATACTATGGCCAGAGAATATCCAAAAGATGCATAAAGAAAAAGAATCACTTGAAAAGGCAAACATTTCTAAAATAGACTAAATAATGAACTGCATACTTTCTTTTAATCAGATTCACATTTTGCAACTGTCTCATTCTTTCTGAGTGAGTTGAGATTAACGTTGATTATTTTCTTATTTAAGCAATGAAGGTCTCAAAACGGTGCATGGCATTGCATCACCCCAAACTGTTACCCCAAAGCTACATTCTCAGTGTCCTTTACTGATTGTAGCCCTCCATTCTCTCCTCTGAACTCCTCCCGTTAGGTCCTAAGTGTTAACCTGACTTCAGTCTTCTCTCTCTGAAGACTGGTTTTGACACCCAGTTGGCCTATAGATCTCAAATCACAGGAACTTCAAGTCACAAAATAGTTTACTCTAAATACCCAGATTATGAAAGCTGAAGTATTTAGTTTTTGCATAGCCAAAATAAGGAGTAGAAATCAATGTTCTAGTTTTCTTTCAGAAAAGCTAAGCCAAAACAGAAGTTAAACTTGATTCAGCATGCTTATTCAATAGTCTGTAATAACATGTTTTATCTCCACACCTAAGGAATTACCAGTGTAAGATACCTTCAAGTCTTCCCATGCATTCAAACAATTCAATTGAATGATGCACCCAAACTAGGATCTAAGGAGCACACCTAGAGATTTTACAAGAATTGTCACACCATTGCTTTAAAGAATATTAAGAGAGAGAGGGAGATTCCTGAAGGTAGCATAGTTCACTTTGCTCAGGCAAGATCACAGAAATAATACCAATAATGCATTAGAATCAGAACTCATTCTGAATAGCTTTAGGGCTAACTTTGATCTCGCAACTAATTACAGGTTTGGCAAGGATCTGTTTAACTATTAATTTAGGTATGAAAATAGCATCTTTACATTTATTAGAATTGATCCTTTTATCAGTAATTGGTGCTACTGGAACCATACTTGAGATTACCAGGGTTTAACTTTTGAAGAATAATCACCTAAAAATTGTGATCCTCCAAAGGCATTTTGGGCAGAACTTCCATTTGAAAATCCATATTCAAAGTCAAGTTCAGGGCCTGCAAGTTGACTCACACCTATAATCCCCGCACTCCAGGAGGCCAAGGGGAGAGGATAGCTTGGGGCCAGGAGTTTGAGATTGCTATGAGCTAGGTTGAGGCTGTGGCACTCTAGCCTGGGCACCAAAGTCAGACTATGTCTTAAAAAAGAAAGTCAAGTTTAAACCTCAGGTCACAAGGTCACAGGAGGCTGAGAAGAAGGTACAATTGGTGGGGTGTGGAGGATGGTGACAAAATTCCGGCTTGGAACATCATACTGATGCAACTGACTTAATGGCTGGGATCAAAGAAGGTTCCAGAGGAGAGAAAGCAGGTTAGGTTAGAAAACATGAATACCCCCAGGCTGAGTGAGAAACTGTTGGCTGGAAATGCTTGGTCTGTGAACCTATGGTAATTCTGCCCCAATCCTTGATGACAGATGTGAAAATAATTTCAGATTCTTTTGTCTTACAGCCTATTGTTCTTCTTCCTAAATGCTGTCTAATTTGATTCAAATTGTTAACTGATGTTATAAATTGCCAATGTCTCATTCTTACTTGATAACAGCTTAGAAAGAAAATTTTAGGAAATCAAATCACAATGTGTTTTTCCCTTATTATTTCATAATAATGGAAATGTTGCCATCTAAATGTAAACACTTGGCCAAAAATCTTTCCAGTCTACAAGCCTTAATTTAAATAAATGCTATAAAAATTATTTGCTCTTCCCATTACTGTTTTTCATGTAATAATATAGTATTTTTAATTACATGTTTGAGAAAAAACATTAATATTTTGGTGATGAGCATTATAGTGCTGAGGAAGAAAAAAAGCATAGTTCTGAATTCTGAATCTACAACTTAACTAGATGTGTTAACCTTGGGTGAGTTATTTAACCTTTCTGAGTTTCAGTTTTCTCATCTTCAAATTCAGGATGGAATAGCATGAAGTGATGCTCAAAATTGGTCACTATTAACATTAGATATTAGTGTGGTATTCCACCACGGATCTCATAAAAATCAAAAGCAATCATACTTTAGCCATAAGATCGGGAGAGGTTTGTTCTTTCAGTGACTAGCAGGAGCTGCTGAAGTTATTATCATTTTCATCCTATTCCATGAATGTACACATATTCAGATGCTTATGATATTGAACACCTAACTCCTAATCTCTAGTAACTGAAAATGTTATGGGAAAGTGACTAGTTCTTTCTTGTAATGATAATCCTCCTTTTTAGGAGAGAAGGAAGAAAATTTAAATGTGAAAAAAGAAGTCTGTTTAATACATGATGACTATTTTTCTTAGACCTTCCAAAAAGGAAGAAAGAAAAAAAAGTTAATGTTTTCATTAGCTCTGGGTTGTTCAAGATGGACTGAATGGCATAAGCCATTGACTGTTTCTATTTCCCTAGAAGCGGCTTCTGGTTTATTTTCAAGCTAACTTCTTTCTGCTTCATACAATAACCAATGGGAAGTCATGAATCAATTCAGAGTAATCTGAAAAAATTCTTTTCAATAATGAGTGTATTAATTTTTCTGAGTATTTCTGGAGTGGATTTCAGGGTGTATTTAGCCTGTGGCAAAGAATAGGCAGATCATAATTTGTTTGGACTAGGGCGTTTCAAGGTCTGAGGTAAGATACAGAAGTTATCAGAGGGATCTCCATCCTTCTAAAAACATACACTTGAAGTGGTATATAAGGGTAAAGAAGGACCCAAGAAGAATGTCAGGAAAGAAAAATGGGGACAGGAAAAATGATAACTAGATCATCTTTTAAAATGTTGGAAATTATTAATTTGTAATTGAGTGAATCTTCATTTGATTTGTACTTCTTCCAAAGATATCCCATTATTACTTTTCCTTAACAAAACCTGGATTCTTCAAGATCAACATTTAGTTCCTTGAGAATTCTCCATACTTCTTTCCAAAAAGGCTGTATTAGTTTGCAATCCCACCAGCAGTGTAGAAGTGTCCCCTTCTCTCTACATCCATACCAGCATCTGCAGGTTGGACACTGTGTGATAGGGGCTATTCTCATTAGAGTTAGATGATATCTCAAAGTGGTTTTGATTTGCATTTCTCAGATGAGTGAAAACGATGAGCATCTTTTCATGTGTTTGCTCATCATTCATCTGTCATCTTCGAAGAAGTTTCTGTTCAAGTGTCTTGCCCGCAAGGAAATGGGGTTATTTGTTCTTTTCTTATTGAGTTCTCTGTAGATTCTAGTTATCAGACTTTTGTCAGAATCATAGCATGCGATAATCTCCCATTCCAAAGACTGTTTGCTTTAGTTATTGCACTTTTAGCTGCATTTTCACATTTTAAAAAGCTACAATCATCTCTGAAGTAGGATCCCATACTTTAAATAAAGCCTTAAAATTCTATTATCATGTGTGCTGTCTGTGCTGTCTCCATACACAAAGACACACACCAAACTCTTATCAATGGTTCTCTTGGCATTGGGATTGGGGGATATAAGTGGAAGGCTGCTACTTTTTTAATACAAAGTTTTCGTGTTTTCTGGATTTTTAATATTTTTATTTCATGTCAAACAAAATAATAAACTATAAATATATATGTAAAAGGATATGAAAATAATTCTTATGTTAAAAATATGTTTCAAATAATGCACAGAACCAAATATTCAAGATAACATGTCTTATAATTTCTCTAGTTCAATGCTTTTTTCTATGAGTGAAATAAAGTGAATGAAACACTAATATGGAGCTTATAAGGTATGTGTAAGATTCGGTGCAATATGACAGTATGAACCATGTCACTAAGCATGCTTATTCTATTGTCAATGACGTTTTCTTCATCTTTGCTATAAACTAGAAACACTTATGAATGAATTAGAATAATCATATGTACCATATTCTACCCTTCCCATCTAATAATTGTTTATAAAAACTAATTTTCTTTCTTGTTTTGGGTGAATAAATAAGTACAAAAACTTAAAATTGTTTCTATGACCAAAGTGTCAAAATAAAGTTTGCATATATGAATTCTCTGATAAGTTATAATTATTTTAGATTTTAAAAAAAGAACTTTTAAGAGAGCATTTTCTTCTGTTAAAATCCAAATAACTTGTTTTTGCACTATTTGTCAAATATGTAGTAGTGATTAGTATTCTTCCAGTAGTGGTTATAGAATGAATCAAAACTGATAAAAATCTATATTTTTATACTGTCAGTACAAGCAACCTAAATGATTATGGGGGTGTTGTAATGAAAAATTAAATTCCTCTTTCTGATCACAGCTTTACCTGGGTCTGTTTAACCATTAGAAAACTGCCTTTCTTCCAACTCTCATTCTTGAGAGCTTAAAATTAAATATACATGATATATCAACTGGAAATGTGTAAGAATTTTCTGAGCAAAATGAACATTTTCCTAATTACTTTCTTCTTCTGACTATAGGGTAAATTTACCATTATTTTAGTTCCTTGCACATTCTGAGTATTAAGGCCTTGTTAGATAATTAGTTTGCACATATTTTCTCCTATTCTGCAGATTTTCCTTTCATTCTATTGATTGTTTCCTTTGGTGTGCACAAGCTTTTTAGTTTCATGTGCTTTTGAGATCTTAGCCACAAAATATTTACCTAGACTAATGTCCTGAAGCATTTCCCCTATGTTTTCTTCTAGGAGTTTTTAAATTATTCCTTATTGGTTCTTTTCTCTGGTGCTAGAAGAGGATCTAAAGAGCTTTTAATATGTAATAAAGTATTTAAGGACTAATATAGATTTGAACAAGCAAAATATTCTAATATTAGTATGCAGACCACTAGCATTTCAGTATTTTTCCTCCAGAATCCTATTAAGTTAATAAGGTTGGTGTAACTTATTTGGAAGTGACTAAGAACACGTAAGATTTGAAAGGAGCTATGAAAACCTGCATACCACAAAACATCATATACACACACACACCCCCGCCCCAGGTTGTCATAGTCTTATAGAGATAGTTATTAAGGGACTTGACAGAAAAAGTGCATGCACAGTGATCAGATCTCTAAAATACCACTCCCAGATTAGTAAAGGGGAGTTTATTTAGCATTGGTATTGGTAACAACTGGTATTTCAGGGTAACATCATAAGAGATTTGGAAGTTTTAGCAGGGTCAATAATAAGAAACAAGGTGATAACAAAACTCAATGAAAAGTGAGGGAAGCATGAAGTGTAAGGTCAATAGCAGAACAGAAGATCTGACTGAGATGTGAGGATCCTGAATGGGAATAAGGAGAACAGGGTGGGAGAAAGATGCCTCCCAACTGATAAATTAGTTTTCATTGACTCATTTATTAAATACTTATTAAATGCCTTCCCACACCAGTTATAATTGTATCTAGAAACAGCTCTGAGTCAAAAAAAATTCATATTTATAGTACAAAGCAGTAATGAGATAAATATAAGCCTACACCCAATACTGATTCTGCTTGTACTTCCTTAATCAGTGTGCCACAAAAACAGTAACTTCAAAAACCATTTAGCATTAACTAAAATCAAAACGAGCCATAGAGAAAGAAAACACTAAAACCAAAGGTGTATGGAAGAAAGAGAGGCTGAATTCTTCTCTTAACAATTAGCTTTTAAATTCTTTGAAGAAAGCATTAAATGGATTTTAAATAAGTATGTTGATCAACAGCTAGGCCTGAGGGTAGCCCCAAGAGACATAATCAAGGGGGTAAGAACTTAGATTCTAAATTCTTTGTCTCCATTAAGCGTTGTATAGTGACCACTACACAAAAGAGGCAAATTATCCTGCTGAATATTCGGTAAACTGATATTGCTCAAAGTACTCCATTCCATCAGTAGCTGAATTTCAGTAGGGAATCAAGATAACTTATCAATAGTTATTCAAGTACTGTGTTTGGCGATGAGGGTCTATAGCTGTATAGACTAATGTTGAACCATTATATTTTCTTTGAGATGTTCATTTATCTTCAGATTATTTGTCTCAGTTGGTGCCCCTACTACAAGACTCCTAACAAAGAGTAAATAAACCAGTCTTCACACATACGGTCAATGGTTGACGTTGAGAAGCATCTTGTTTTTGAGAAAAGGAATGATGAACATCCCTCTAATCAACCTTCACATTTTCAGAAAACCTCTATTCTCAGTGACAGCAGAAGTTGAAAGATGAATTGGCATTCCAGAAAGTTTGTGTCAAATCAAACTTGACAAAGATTATTTTGGCACCTATCACATGCCAAGCACAATTTTAGAATCTTTCAGATGCATTACTTTAATTCTCACAAAAATAGTATATGTTGCTTTCATTTCACAAAAGAAGAAGCAGGTAATAAAAATATATTCTTTGGGTAAACAAAAGTATCATGAGGCTAGAATAATCTTCTAATTTTTTACTGAAAGTCACTCATCAAGTCCAATATGAAGTTGATTTTCACTCCATTTCTATTCCAATTTCACCACATGCTGTCTGTTCCAAGTCAGAACATGTTTGTTGTTATATTAGCACACTACACCTGAAAAGGAAAACTCTCTTTAATTGGCAACATGGATTTCATTATTTGACATGTATAGGTCATCAAATTGAAGATAACCAAAACTTTTTATGAGAAGTTGACTATATCATTGAATAAATAAGTAAACACATTTTAATGTGGGCTTTTTATACCCTAAGAATTTCCAGGTGAAATTGGTAGGGTACACTGTGAAGTCAATATTCTTTCTAAATAATCTGGTCCTGATCTCATTTGGCAGATAGATATATAAGCTATCCACAGAAGCCTACACATACATATATGTGTGGATATATACGTATATGACATGCACAAAATGTATGTTCTAGTGAGCATTATTGCCATGGTTTTGTGTTGGTCTAGTTTTGGTTTCTTTTATTTTCTTATAAGCCTCAAAGAGTATTTAGTAAGCCTATCCTATATATACAGCACAAGTCTAGGTTGTTTACATACAGTTTTCCTATTTATCATCCATAAGAAATAGTAAATAATATCTTACAAAGTTTGGACTCAGTAAGGTTAAATGCTTTACTCAGGATCATAGGATCACCAAGTAAAGAGCTGACATTGGAAGTTGAGTATTTCTCCATTCAAAGGCCATGCTCTTTTTATCATACATGTATGAGAAACACTTCAAACGTGTCATTTTACCATATTTTGGTATTATGTATTAGCATTTTTTCCTTTCTTTTTAGGTATTAGTATTTTAGCATTTTAAAAATATTTGGTATTTTAAGATATTTTTACATGGTTTGTAGTTTATTTTCCAATACATTTTTACAGTTAAGCTATGCTGAACACTCCTTCATACCACAGATATCATCAGCACAGATTCGGATCTAGGTGCTGATGATAGAGCAGTGAACAAGAAGACAGATCCCTGTTTTCGTGCTCTTGCATTCTAGTGGAAAGAGACAGAAAATGAATAGGTGGCAAACAAAATGAAGATAATATATTAGGCAATAATAAGTTCCAATAAAAAAAACAGAGTTAAGTGAGAGCAAGTGACTGGAAGGGGTGCTGTTTTTATTTAGTGTGGCCATACAGCCCATTCTGCCAGGTAGATATTTGAGCAAAGACTTGAAGAAATCAAAAGAGTAAGCCAAGTGAGGTGTACATGGAGAAAGAGTGTTTCAAGCAGAGGAAATAGGAAGTATTAGTTTCCTAGGGCTGCATGACAAAGTACCATAAACTGGGTGGCTTAGAACAACAGGTATTTATTATCTCACAGTTTTGGAAGCAATTTTAAATTAAGGGGAGGTGTCAGCAGGGCCATGCCCTCTCTAAAACCTCTTAGGAAAAATCCTTTCCTTGCCTCTTCCAGGTTCTGGTAGCTCCTGGCATTCCTTGCCTGAGCTCCCTCAGAATGGAGCTGCTTTTACTGAGATGGGAAGTTCTGGAGAAAAACCACATTTGGCCTTGGGGCCAAGAAGCTAAAGGGAGTTTTGAAAATTTTAAATCTCTGCCTCTCTCATCACATGGTTTTCTTCTTTCTTATATCTGTCTATTTCCTTTTCTCATTTTATAAGGACACAGACATAAGATTTAGGAGCCACTTCAAATATTGGATGATTTCAAGATCCTTACTCAATTACATCTGCAAAAGATGGACCTATTTCCGAATATTCTGAGGTTCTAGGTGGATGTGATCCTATACTATGAAGCACAAAATCCCGATGTAGAAGTTTGCTGGATGAGCAGTAAGGAAGCCTGTGTGGCCAGAGAAGAGTTGAGGAGTGTTGGAGAAATTGGTAGCACACAAGGTCAGATGGGTCCCTGGGAAGGAGTGGGCAGGCAGGTTATGGAGGACTTGCAGGCTGCAGAATGGTCTTCAACTTTATTCTAAGTGAGATAAACACAGGAGTAACATGAGTGATAAAATCTTTAAAGGAGAATGGAGTGGTGGGGAGAGGGAGGAAGCAGCAGAACTAATTAAGAGGCTCTTATATTAAATCAATTGAAAGGTATTAGTGACTTGCCCAGGGTAGTAGTGCAGCTTGTGAGACATGGTCACATTTCTGATCTATTTTGAGAATATGGCCTACAAGATTTGCTACTGGATTAGATGGAGTATATAAGATAATGGAAGTCTCAAGAAGGAAGCCATGAGCTTTGCCTGAGCTCCCTCAGAATGGAGCTGCTTTTACTGAGATGGGAAGTTCTGGAGAAAGACCACATTTGGCCTTGGGGCCAAGAGGTTAAAGGGAGTTTTGAAAATTTTAAATTTGACATGCTTACTATGCATTGAAATATAGAAAGGGAATGGGAAGAAAAGGAATATTGAGGGCTAGGTTTCTGGACCAATAATTGTACTGGGAAAAACTAAAGCTATTATAGAAGATAGACACTTCAAAAACCTTAAGAGTATTGAAAATCTAACAAGATGGTAAGCAACTAAATGTGAAAATACAAATGAAAGTGCAAACCAGAAGAGAGACAGAGAAATAAAGCTGCTTTTGTTTTCAAAGTTTTTGACAAAGTAGAGGAATTTGTTTGTCTAGAGCTTTAGTTGTGAGAGCTGATTTTTGATAGCTTTATATAAAGTTCAGAGTGTCAAAGACCAGACCCAACTGAGGTGGGAAATTTAATAGGAACTCTACCCCTATAAGGCTGGTAGTCTAAAGGGATACACTAGCAAGGTGTGGACAAACCTCATCTGCTCTCACCTTCAGTGAACTACAAGACACTTAATAGAGATGGTGAGAGGGAAGTTTTCACTAGTAAATTATAACCACAAATCTATCTTGCCCCAATTGGAGCCGACATTCATCACTTAGATTATCTAGAGGATAGGTGTAAAACTCTATTACCAAAGTGAATAATAAATATTTTTCATAGACTCATTTATAAAAAGATGCCTCATTGAGTCATAAAACAAATTTAAAAATGTGTATATTATAAAAGTAACATTTTCTGACAAGTATAAGATAAGTTATACATTTAAAAAGATAGTATTTTAAATCATTTATTAGGAAAAAGAAAAATATGTTTATTATAACCTAGTGGTCAGGATGTGGATCACAATGAAATGTAGAAAATACTAAAATGGGATAATCATTTTTAAATACAGGTAAAGTGATAAAAAGAACATTCTAGTTTTATATTCACATACTAAAAATTTTAAAATGCTGAAAATTAATGAGTTGAGCATCCATTTAATTTGTTACACCATAAGCTGAAAGAAAGAAGAAAGGAAATAATAAAAGTAAGATAATAAAGAGGATCAGTGATGTCTAAAATTGCTTTAGAAGTGGTTTTTAAGCACTTCTGGCAAGGGTGTTCCAGAAGAAAGAGAAAAATCTTAGATAATATTAAAAATAAAAACTATAGATGCCACAAATATTTAAGAGTGGAGAGATTTTTATTAACCAGTATGTGCCCACTCAAAAAAGAAGAAAAATAGAAGATGTAGAGAAATTCATAGAAAAAGATTAGATTGTGTATAAATAAAAAGATGAGCAAATCTTAAAGGTCTTAATAGACACTAAAAAAAATTCAAATTAGTTTTCACAAATTACTTAAAGAAGAGCTATAAAATAGCGGAGGCAGTTGGGGCACACACACATATCACCCAAAGGCTCAAGGGCTGGCATACTTGGCCCATCACCACCACTAATGATGGCAGACTAGCCATCCTGGTGTCTGTGTCTCCAACATAGCCTCAGTGGCTATGCCACTGAGAAGTTCACACACTACTGATGCTGATTACAAATGAAGAAATTTTACAGAGACTATGCTACTGTTCCCTCCAAGAACAAAAGCCAAAGTACCCTACCAAACCAACCCTATAAAAATATCTACAGAAAAACAGTATTTCTCCATAGAAGTTAATCTATATAATTGGAAGAAATGATTGTTACACTAGATGTACATATATCAAAACAAAATCACATGAAATGTGAAAAAGCAAGGAAACACAATTTCTGAAAAAATTAAAACAGTTCTACTACTGTCCCAGATTTCAAAGAAAGAGCTATAAAATAAAATAAGTCAAAAGATTAAAAACAAGTCAAAAGAGACTCAGTGAGACATAGGAGAAAAGATATAAACAATTGCAAAGGTATCAAGAAAATGACTCATGATCTGAATTAAAAATTCAACAAAGCAGTACATATTATTCAAAAAAATCAAATAAAAATTCTGGAACTAAAAAGTCAATGAATGAATAAAAAAATACAATTGAGACTGGCAATAATAGACTAGATCAAGCAAAAGAAAATTTATCAATTTGATGATATTCTTGAAAACACCCAGTGAGAGAGAAAGAAAGAAAAAAAGAAAGACAAGAAAGAATAATGAAAGCCAAATCTGACATCTGGGACACCAAAATGCAATCAAATATTTGAATTTGGGAAGTTCTGGAAGAGGAAGATGGACAAAGGTACAGAAAATCTATTTAACAAGAAAATAGCTGACACTTCCAAAGAATTAGACATGCAAATAAAGAAGATCAAAATTCTGAAATAGAATCAACCCAAAAAGATCTTCTTCATGACACACTATAATCAGACTGTCAAAAGACAAAGAGAGAATTCTAAAAACAGGATTAAAAATGAAGAAATGCTCATTATCCTTAATCATCAGAGAAATGCAAATCAAAACTACCTTGAGATATCATCTAACGCCAATAAGATTAGCCCACATGATGAAATCCCAAAACCAGAGATGTTGGCGTAGATGTGGAGAAAAGGGAACACTTCTACATTGCTGGTGGGAATGCAAACTAACACATCCGCTTTGGAAAGACGTTTGGAGAATACTCAGAGATCTAAAAATAGACTTGCCATTTGACCCTATAATTCCTTTACTTGGTATATAC
>CAUYRH010030347.1:0-20071 GCA_963574655.1 Perodicticus potto | reverse complement strand
TGGATGTGGAGAAAAGGGAACACTTCTACACTGCTGGTGGGAATGCACACTAATACGTTCCTTTTGGAAGGATATTTGGAGAATACTTAGAGATCTAAAAATTGACCTGCCATTTGATCCTATAATTCCTTTACTAGGTATATACCCAGAAGACCAAAAATCACAGTATAACAAAGACATCTGTACCAGAATGTTCATAGCAGCCCAATTCATAATTGCTAAGTCATGGAAGAATCCCAAGAGCCAATCAACCCACGACTGGATTAAGAAAGTGTGGTACATGTATACCATGGAATATTATGCAGCCTTAAAGAAAGATGGAGACTTTACCTCTTTCATGTTTACAAGGATGGAGCTGAAACATATTTTTCTTAGCAAAGTATCTCAAGAATGGAAGAAAAAGTATCCAATGTACTCAGCCCTACTATGAAGCTAATTTAAAGGTTTCATATGAAGGCTATAACCCAACAATAGCACAAGAATATGGGGGAAAGGGCATGGGGGGATGGAGGGGGGAGGGTGGGATGGAGAGAGGGTAAATGGTGGGGCCACACCTATGGTGCATCTTAGAAGGGTACAGGCGAACCTTACTAAATGCAGAATACAAATGTCTTCATACAATAACTAAGAAAATGCTATGAAGGCTATTTTAATCAGTTTGATGAAAACAGTTCAGATTGTATATGAAACCAGCACATTGTACCCATTGATTGCACTAATGTACACAGCTATGATTTAATAACAAAAACAATAAAAATAAATAAAATGTAATAAAAACAAAAATCAAATAAATGAAAAAATACATTTACTAGCATACAACCCTGAAACTGAAAAGAACAGATAACTATTTGCCTCTGCATGCCTTTTCTCATTCAAAGACATGTCAACAGTTCTGTCCCTGAAAGACAGAACAGATCAGAGAATGATGCCAGCTGTGTATTTAATGAAAGGAACCCAGAGTGTGCTAGTCACAACTACCACACAGAAACATTTGCCTGACGATGTTTTCCTTCTTTCTTCTATGCCCCACTTTAGAGATAAGATGTGCGCTAAACATGGGTGTCGAGTAGCCACAGAAGCCTTCAGAGCATGTCCAGGTTTGAGCCCCCACCACCCCCACCTGCTGTCGCCCTCTCTCCCTGGATTGTTACCAGCCCTGCTGATCACATTCCCTGCCTCCTGCCTTGTCATGCCTTTCAGCAAAGAATCCAGTGACCCTTCCAAAACAGAAGTCAGATTACATCACCTGCTGCTCAGAACTCTGCACCAGCTCCCCAGATACTCAGAGGGACAGCTCTGGCCTCTCCTCTTCCTTCAATGACCTTGCCTGCTGTTCTTTTGCCCTCACTTGCTCTGTCCCAGGCACAGCAGCCTCCTCACTGTTACCTGAACATGCACATGTCTCAGGGCATCACATTGGCTGTTCCCGTTCCTGCAGGTAACAGCCTGCCCAACAGCCCCACCTTCTTCATTACCTCATTTAAATGTAATCTTCTCAGTAAGGCCCCACCACCACCACATCCTATTTTTATCACAACCTGTGCCCTGTTCCCACCCCAGGACTCTCCTCCCAATATCCCTCAGTATGCTTTTTTTTCCACAGTACGTATCACCTTCATACTATAAATTTCACTTATTTTTTATGGTTATATATATTAACTGTCTCCCTCCCAAATGTTCCAGGAATCTTTGTTCTACACACTAATATCGTCAGGGAGCCTACAACAATGCCTGGCACAGAGTAGAGGCTTAATAATTATTTGTTGAATTAACCAATTAATAATTCTAATAATACACTATGTGCTATTAATCAACTAATCTGTAAGTATGTTTGCAAGGTTTAGTGTGTGTTCTATGTGATCCTGGGCACTGTGGAGGGGTTTTCTTTCTAACATAAAGCATCTGTCCTCTGAAAATTTATAGTCAGTCTCTCTCACCTTTTCTCCTACATGAGAAGGACCCACATCCAACACTCTTCAGAAGTGCTCTAAACTTTCTCTTTGTAAAAAATAAAGGGGGAGAGAAAAATTATAGTCTAGCTGAGGAGACCACAGGTACTCAGCAATGTCAAAGAGATTAAGTATGGAAAGTATTCACAAAGTTGTCATGCAACGACTCTGTGTTTTCCTGCATTATGTAACAATAATTCACTGAGCACCTAATGCAAGTCACCTACTGTGCTAGTCTGGAGATATGGGGTGAGCGACCCAGACCTGGTCCCTACCTTGTTGGGACTTACATTCTGGTGAGAGGCAAACAATGAACCAATGAATTAACAAACAAAATAATTACAAAGGTACCCTGAGGAAATAAGCAAGATCTGTCCAGGAAAACAGCAGCCACACTGATTACAATCACCAGACAACTCCAGGCAGGAAGGAAGCCAGCAGAAGAAGCAACCAGACCTCACCCCTCTCAATCTTCCAGCCTCCTCCTGGTACCTGCCACTGGGTGAAATTGAAGCCAGAGGCATAATAAGCCTGTCAGCACCACGCATGCACACAGGGCTAGAAGCAGGGAAAAGATCTGGAGAGACAAGCATGCGTATGCGTGTGTGTGTGTGTGTGTGTGTGTGTGTGTGTGTAAACATCCCCTGATATGCCCAAGAGAGTTCTAGAGGACTTCCTCTACCTTTCCTGACAGCTATCATAGTCATTACACAATTTCTTCCTTATATCTCTCCAGTGGAATAATCTGACTCTATTTTCCCAGGTAATCTTTTTTTCCCTAATAAACTTCACGGTGTTGAAAATAGCCATAGTTATCCCTTAAAATTCCACTAATTTATGTTCATGATTCTCAGCATACTTCACTTTCTTAATAAAAAAATTTTTACCTCCCTAGCTTTTTAGTCCCATTCAATTTCCCCCATTTCTGAAAATGTAAAATTAAATACTATATACAACATTTTTAGCATTATTAATAGGTTGGTAGTTTATTTGCATGAAAATGAATCTTTTCAAATTTGACTGGCATGTTAGGACTAGCACAATTTCATTTTAGAGGTGTTTTTCTTTTTTAAATTAAGTGGCTCTTGAAGGCAGATGCTTTAAAACATCCATATTAACATGCATTGAAGATAATTTCATATTTAAATTCTTAGAAATTAAAGACAAAATTAAATCCCATCTCAGGCTCAATAATAATAATACCTAACATTTATTGAGCACTTATACTATGTGTCAGAAATTATGTTAACTATTTTACAAAATGTTATTCAATTCTCATAACATAGGAAATAGATACCATTAAGATGCCTATTTTATGATTAAACTAAACAGAGACAAAGAGAGGCTAGGTAACTTCCTCAAAGTCAGAGAGGTGGTAAATAGGGGAATCAAAAAGCTGAGCCCACAGTCTACCCAGAAGCAAGAGTAAAGAACCTGTCGACAGATGTGTGGGGTCTAAACATAACTCCTCAGCCATCTTCCCACAACTAAATACCTGCAAGGACATAGAATTCTGAGTACACTTATTGGCCATCCCATAATAATAGAAAGTAGGTGCTGCTAAGTTTTTTTTAAAAGCAAGTTATAGGAATATTATTGAAAATATTATGATCCTATTTATAGAAAAACAAAGATGTTTATAAGATAAATAGGTCTGTAATTATAGATAATAGATAAATATATGATACACAGATGCCAATGTCACTATAAATATATACACAGATAATGTTTAGAAAGATAAAGGGAAATTTTATCAATATAAAGTTGCATCAGGAGAGAACTGAAACAAAGCTATTTGTACAAGAATGTTTATTGCAGCCCAATTCATAATTGCTAAGTCATGGAAGAAGCCCAAGTGCCCATTGACCCACGAACAGATTAATAAATTGTGGTATATGTACACCATGGAATATTATGCAGCCTTAAAAAAAAGATAGAGACTTTACCTCTTTTGTGTTTACATGGATGGAGCTGGAGCATATTCTTCTTAGCTAAGTACCTCAAGAATGGAAGAAAAAGTATCCGATATACTCAGCCCTACTCTAAAACCAAGTTATTGCTTTCATATGGAAGCTATAATCCAATTATAGCCCAAGAAGAAGGGGAAAGAGGAGAGGAGAGGAGGAAAGGAGGAAAGAATGGAAGGAGGGAGAGTAATTGGTGGGACCACACCTATGGTGCATCTTAGAAGGGTACATGTGAAATTTACTAGGTGTAGAATATAAATACCTTAACACAATAACTAAGAAAATGTCTTGAAAGCTATGTTAACCAGTTTGATGAAAATATTTCAAATTGTATATAAAACCATCACATTGTACCCCACAATTGCATTAATGTACACAGCTATGATTTAATAAAAAAAAATGAAAATAAATCTCTTCAAAGAGAGAAAAAAGGAGAACTGAAAGCAGATAATGGAGTATTTATTTTCTACTATACCCTCTGTACCATTTGAATTATTTATCACAAACTTAAATAAGTTATCACATGAATTATGCTAATATCTCATAAGGAGGCAAAGGCTGCGATGATAATTCAATAACTTCATCACAAAAGAGCATTGCTGAAAATCCCCAATGCATCCTGTCTAGAATTTCTTCTAAGTTTATTAGTTTTAAATGTTTTTTTCTTTATCTTGGTGGCTATATATGTGAATAACTGTTATTAGGGAAAAAAATCATTAGTCATAAACCAAACACCTCTTTTAACTTAGCTTCATGAATATCTTTCAAATAATAAATGAATCTAATAAAAAATATATACAAATAGTCCATCATAGGCTTTAAAGCTATCTCTTTTAACTTAGCTTCATGAATATCTTTCAAATAATAAATGGATCTAATAAAAAATATATAAAAATAGTCCATCATAGTATATTAACAACCAACAGATAACATTTGACCACTAATGAATGTTAAAGCTATAACTTAATGGCTTCTTCAAAATGTATAATTACTAACTAAAGAAATATACAGATCCAATGCAATCCCTATCAAAATACCAATGGCATCCATCAGAGAAAGATGAAAAAGGGATCCTAAAACTTATATGAAACCACAAAAGATCCAGAATAGCCAAAGCCATTCTAAGCAAAAAGAACAAAGCTGGAGACATTACTTTAGCTGAATTCAAATTATACTACAAAGCTATATCAACCAAAACAGCATGGTACTAGCATTAAAACAGGCACACAAACCAATATAACAAAACAGAGAACACAGAAATAAATTTGTACACTTACAGTCAATTTATTTTTGACAAAGTTTCCAAGAACACACTTTGGAGAAAGGTTAATCGCTTCAAAAAATCATGCTGGCAAAACTGGATATCCACATGCAGAAGAATGAAATTAAACCCCTCTCTCTTGCCATATATAACAATCCAATCAAAATGGAATTAAGATTTAAACCAAAAACCTGAAGCTATGAAACTACTAGAAGACATCATTGGGGAAATGATCCAGAACATTAGTCTGGGCAAAGATTTCTTTGTAATACCCCTGAAGCACATGCAACCAAAGCAAAATTGGACAAATAGAATCACATCAAGCTCAAAATCTGAACAGCAAAGGAAACAATCAATGAAGTAAACAGACAACCCACAGAATGGGAGAAAATATTTACAAACTACCTATCTGGCAAGAGATTGAGAACCAGAATATATAAGGAGCTCCAACAACTCAATAGGAAAAGGTCAAATAATCAGCCTTTGTATTAACCTGGATGGAAGTGGAACACATTATTCTTAGTAAAGCATCACAAGAATGGAGAAGCATGAATCCCATGTACTCAAGTTTGATATGAGGACAATTAATGACAATTATTGACACGGTGGGGGTGAGGGGGGGAGGGGAGAGCAGAGAGAGAAAGAATGAGGGAGGGGTGGGGAAAGGAAGAGCAGAAAGAGGGAAGGAGCGAGGGGGGTGGGGTCTTGGTGTGTGCCACAACTTTTGGGGGCAAAACACGATTGTAAGAGGGACTTTGCCCAACAAATGCAACCAGTGTAACATGGTTTCTTGTACCCTCAATGAATCCCCTACAATAAAAAAAAAAAAAAAAAAAGAAGGGCGATGCCTTCTTTTCCTCTTCTTTCCTCCAGGTGGAATACGGATTTGTTTATGTGCCTTCCTAGTCTACGGCATTAAGGGCAACATCCTAGAACTGGCAGAGCAACAAGGCAGAAGCCTGTGTCTCTTCATGGCTTTATGGAGTGGGAACTGCCCTTCATGAAAGAGAAATAAATGTCTATCTTGCTTAAGCTTGATTTAAAAAACAGATTTTATGATGGCACCTGTGGCTCAAAGGAGTAGGGCACCACCCCATATGCCGGAGGTGGCGGGTTCAAACCCAGCCCTGGCCAGAAACTGCAAAAAGAAAAATCAGATTTTATGTCCTAGTTATACACAGTTATATATGCATTATTTTCTTTTCAGTACATTGTAGCTCCAAGGAATTAGGGCTTACTACTGGTATATCTTGGGAGTTCCCCAAAAAAGAGCTTTAGGTTCTATTACAGTTGGCATTGAGTCAGATTAGTGTCTACAAAATCTTGGCCATCCAAGAGCAAGAGACATGTCCTCATGAAGACAATCTCTTTTGGGTTGGGGAAACACTTTGCCAACTCAGTGAAGCTTTGTAAGGCTTTTGTAGCTACACTACACTGAGCCCAGAGCACAGAGAACAAATGGTAAGACGGTGAAAAAGAAAACCCCTGCTCATCAAACCAGATGTATCATGCTCAATGCCATACCACTCCACACGCAGTCCCCTGAATTCCCCTTCATTACAAATATTAACATAGTCATTCTTATCAATATGGTGGCTATCACTTACTAGGGTCAGCTTTGCATATTTTCTGTCATGTTGTAGTTTTAAAATAAGTAGAGGTTTTAATCCCTGTTGTACAACTGGTGAAACTGAGGTTTACATAGATTAATTCATTTTGTCAAGGTCACGGAGTTAAGAGCACAGCTAGGAATCCAGAGTTTTCTGATGCCAGCACCTTGCCTCCCTTATATAGGAATGAAACCCAAGAAAGCTAAATAAACCAATTGTACTGCTTCTGACCCACTTTGAGGATAGATGTGACCAGCCAAGACTAGTTGTAATTGAGTCTTTTGTAAAATCAACCCTTTATCTCCAGCTCCTTACCGCCCAGATTTCTTTCAGAAAAGATAATATATTTCTCACTTTTGAAATCACTGAGTATGTTAAGAATGGCCTGTGGTCTCTCTTGTGTCTTCAAGCTAAGCAAGTCAAATCCAGGTTCTTTATCTTCCTGGTCTCTGGACATTAGTGGACCAAACCCAGCTTGCTGGGCTTGGTCCCAAGTTCTGCTCCCTTACTTCTCAAACTTGGCCCTCCCTTACGAAGCTCAAGCCTGAAATGCCTTTTTGGAGATGAGCCTTGCACAGAGTCCAGCTCCACATTCTGCTTCTCCCCAACCTTCTAACCTATGATGGGCCCCACCTTGGCTTTCTATGAGAAGCCCGAGCTCCCAACAATGACACTGCAACCCCACTCCCAAACCCCGTTGCTCATCTTGCATCTTGGCCAGCTCTCAGCCTATAATTCTTTCCAAACTCTGCTGTATAAAATAATCATGTACATGAAGTAAAACAGGAGCCTCATATACACACTTAATAACTCTTGTGTACTGTACAAGAGGGAATTCCACTTTATAACCCCCAGAGCTTTCAAATGGTTCTCATTTAGCTTTGCATTCCTGATGCAAGATCTGAAACTTCCCTCTTTCTGCCCCAGCCTGTTGCTGCCTTTTGAAACTGTTGTGTCTTCAGATTCCTTGGGACCATTTCATCTCCATCTCTGCTTCTAATTGGGGGATTTGAGTATGGCTGTTTAGCCCTAGAGCTAAATGTCAGGGTTTTGCTTAAAATCCCATATTTTGGGAACTGAGAACATTGTACTGGGGAATCTTCAAGTATGAGCATGTCAAAGTAAGTGGAATTAAATGGATCAGCTAATCCTTCCAGCCACAAGCTCAAACACAGAGTGGGAAGGTGAGCTCCCGCCCATGGTATTCATTAGACCCCCTGTGTGATGTTAGGCAAGTCATTGTTTCTCCTCAGCCATTTAATTTCTCTGCATCTCCTGTTAATTGGACAATATATACACACATCTTCTTCTAAGTCTTAGCCTTTGCAAAGACAGTCAATATCAAATCTTCTCTTTCACCAGTGCCTTGGATATAGTCATACTTAATTAAAATAACAAGAACGATATACTGTTGCTTTTGTTTTTTTTCTCCTGTACACATTTATCATGCTAATTCTTTTTGGTATACATATATATATATTTCTTGGTGCAAATTTTGACTTATTGTATCATAGCAATCCATTTTATTAAGGCATTCTACCATTTGTTTAATTTAGAAGACAATGCTGAAGTTGTATTAAGCATTAAATCAACACAGACAGTACAGTGATTCTTTAATATCCCTTCAGAAATCATCTTTTCTCTCGTGAGCATAGTATACTTGTGTTCGGCAAATACATAGTCCAAAAAATATGAGTAAGTGTAAAAACACTAAAATGTGCACAAACAGTGTCACTAAATATTATGGAGAACAGGAACCAGGGGATGCAATTAATTAATTTTATTAATTTGTATTTTGGGGAAATATCCATGATGACCGAGCTTTGGTGGGCACAGTGGTTGGCACTGAGAAGATGAGCCAGGTGCAATCTTCTGCTTACATCTTCGATTTTGTTTCACTCTCTGCCTTGCTGCACACTCAGGCCACATTGGCTTGCTTTAGGTTGTATAAACATACCAATTCTGTTCCTGCCTCAGTATCTTCACACTTGTCATCTCCAGCCAGGACATCCTCCCTGCTGGTCTTCAGATGAATTTTGGTTCTTCACTCAAATGACTCCTTCCAGTAGAGGCCTTCTTTACCACTACATCCCCAACCCAGTACTCTCCTTTCCATATGTTAATATTGTTAGTCATCTTCATAGTATGCGTTTCATGGGAAATAATGCTGGTTACAAGATTATTTGCTGGTTTACCAACAGTATCCTTCTCACTGACTCAACCATGAGCTTCTTGAGGTCAGAGGCCTTGCCTATTATACATGTCCACATGTTCAAGGTCTAGAACAGTGCATGGCATATAGAAACACATTTAGTAAATATAGATGAGTGAAAGGATAATCACATGAACTCCAGCATTACTTTTCCCTAAAATGCATTGAACTAAATCTGTCAAGTACGTCCTTGATCATTCCCTGAAATTACATCAGTACCCCTTTGCCTGATACAATCCCTTCTAGAACACTATATTTCAAAAGTGTTACAAACACATCACTTTTAGTTTAAAAAAAAAAAATTCCCAATCTATAAAGTGGTCACTGTGAAGACACTGAGAGCTGTGGTTGAAGCAAGGATGGGGTGCGGAGCCCGACCCTTTCCCTCTTCCCCAATCCCATCTTCTTTTTGAGGCTCCTAGACACTTTTGTAGTCCTCCCCCATGCTGTTTTAGCTTGAAGTTCTTTTAGTTCTGCAAAATGTTGACAAGTATGCTATGGACAAAAAAGGAACTGCTCTGTGATTAAGTCACATGCACAAATCCACACATGTTAAATACACACTACATCCCACAAACTGTGCTAATTGCTAAAATAAAATGAAGAATAAGACAGGCATAATTCCTGCTTTCAAGGACCTTATAATCTAAAGGTTAAAGAAAAATCTACAGGGTTAAAGAAAATAAGTAGGATTCAGTCTTCATGGCCCACGTAGTGCATGAGCTGCTTGCTGTATACTAAAACCAGGTGGTCGTATGTTTTTCCCAAAGTTACTGAGTGTGCCATGGGTCTAGTGTTCCACAAAGAAGGCTTTGGGAAACGCTTGTCAAGATCTATTATCCTTAGCATCATCAGGGAATGAACTGTACACCAATTTTCAAAGCATTCCAACATAAAAATCATATGTGATCTGGATAACTCGATCTGTTTGATCTCTGATGATTCATAACGCATTTTGAGAGCTTCTGTGTCTCGGATAATCCTCTGGACATGGGTTATCCTTGTAGTTGGAGCATGTGGAGATATCCATTAAGAGGACTCAATAATATCGGGCTGGTCCGCTCCAGAAGGGTTCTGTTCAACATTTATATCAGTCTACAGCTCTGTCTCTTATAATCATTCTTGCAGTCATTCATAAGAGAATAAATAAACTTCTTAGGGTAGAAATACCTGTAGAAAGATTTCAGTCTTGAGAAATATGCCCCCTACCCCCAAATCAGGCAGGAAAATGCAAACACAGAAGAGCTATGCTCTCGCCTGTCTCCTCCTGGGGACAGCATCTTTTGTTCTTTCCTATGTATCTCGAGAATACTGTCCATGTAAATACCTATAGCATTGATCAGACTAATCACGACTCATGACTGCCATGCAATGCTCCCTATTTTGTGCCAAGTACTTTTCAAAGTATTTTTCCTCTATTGTTGCTTTTCCTCCCAACACTCACAGGCATTAAATATTAGCCTATTTCAATACTTGTTTTGAAAATGAAAAGACCAAAGCTCAGAAAAGCTAAGTCACTTGCCCAAGGAAACATGAAGAGTAAGTGGCATTCCAGAATTTGAACCCAAGCCCATCTAATTTTCAAGTCTACATTCTTTCCCCTAAATGTCCCAATTAATGGCTGAAAGATCCATCACTCTCAACTTGGATCTTCAACTACTTGAGTGACATCTTTGAATTTCACAGTGCCCAATGAGGGCTCAGTAGAGGCCAATTGAACATGTGAGAGGTAACATGGCAAAAAGACAAGAGCTTTGGTTAGAGAGGATGAAAATGGGATCCTTCTTTAGGATATGTAATCAAGCTACTATGCGACCTTAAATAAGCCCCTTCCTCCTCTTTGGAACTTGGTCTTCCTATCTGTAAAATAGAAGGATTAGGAGAGATGATTTCTAATGTGATCCTTCCCCTGAATCCAAATGTCCTGTATTTCAAACAACATCAAAAATCCCAAGAGGATGGACATGGAGTGTGTGTTCCTGAGATCCCCAATGTTTAGCAGAGTGCCATATATAGAATCATGCTCAATTAGTATTCACTGAATATTAGTGGATACTGATACCCATTCAAAGCTCTGCAAAGAATAAAATATAAACACCTCCTAGAATCCAATCCCAGAAAGAAGCAAAAAACACTTCCTTGTAAAGGAAGATGGATCCAACAGTGAAATATAGCACTTGGCCCTGCCCTTCAAGAATGAGAGTTGTTGGCTTCCAGCCACAGGGACAGTTGGAGGCTGGGGCTTTGGAGGTCCCCCAGAGTCCCCTCACCACCCCACCACTCCCCATTCATGAACTTCAAATTCCTGGGTCAGATCTTTCATCACCAGCATGTGGCCTCTGGAAAATATACAGGAGGATGGTCCAAACTTTCTTTTTTTTTCCCAAGGACTTGCCTTATATATCACCCTCCCTAAAACAGAGGAAGAAAAAACTCAGGAAGCCAAGAGACATGACATTCTAAAAATCCCTCTGTGGGAAATAAATAAATAAATTCATCCATCCAAGACGTAATCTTTTTAGTTAGAAAAACATGTTTTCCTTGCTTGCTGACCCTCTGGCATTTTGGAGTTTGGGGAGTTGACTGTATGCCTAGGGTCCATGAACACTTGTAAGTTCATCACCCTGACCTTCTTGGCTGCTAAATCTTAACACTGGTTGTTGGAAAGTGTTTTGGCTTTAAAAAAAAAAAAAAGGAAAAAAAAGAAAAAGAAAGAAAGAAAAGAAAAAACAAAACCTATTTCCCCAAACACCCTCATCATTGAGCTCATACTTTGGGACTATGTACAAGGTTCTGTCGCATAAACTATAGATTCCCAGATATCCAGAGTTTTTCTCTTTCCCAGGGACTCCACGGGAATTCACCTGAAAACTTGTTGATTATTTATGTTCTAGCACACTTCCAGGCAAGCCACCCAGGACTTTATATCCACAGGAAAACTGACAAATCTAATCAGTTCTCAAGATACAGTTCTGTAAAGTCTTATTCATTTGGATGCCATCAATTCAGAATATTTGGATAATTCAGACAGTCTGGATGGAAGTTTCCTTTTGCTCAGCTCTACAAGAGAGAGTTTCTCAACAAATTTATAATGCAAAGCAGACCGTTGGAGCTGAGGATGAATTCAAATTCTGTCTTCAAATTCTTCAGAATAGCAGTCACTGATAGGCAATCAATGGCTAAGTACAAATTATTTTTATCAAATAATTAAAATGAATCCCAGGCAATTCACATTATCTTGAGACTAGTATAGTAGTATAGTATGGTGGCAAAAACATGGGTTTCCAATCTGTCTGGGCATGGGCTCAAATTCCAGGTGTGCAACTCATGAGTTTAAATTTCTGTACATAAGGTGCTTTACTTCTCTGAGACTTTATTCTGACATATGGAATGGTTTTCAGGATGGACATGAAAACTGGACCTCACATAGGTAAAGACATAGTTTCTTATGCTCAGAAGGTTTTTAAGTCCACAAGATGCTAACACTTAATTGCATGAAAAAAGGGATCCATAGTTGCATAAGTTTGGGATAAATACAAAACTAAATGTGTTTGCTTGTTTTGTTTTGTTTTGTTTGCTTGTTTATGTGCAGGCCTTCTCAGAGCCTTTAATATTTTGCACTTTTTATTGTGAATCTCTAAAAGGAGGTTCAATTTTCCTCCTGGGGAACTATGGTAAATATGGCAGTCATTATCCACAAATGGAGGGGCATTTAAAGGAACTGGAAATGGTGTTAAAGGGTAGATCTAAAAAAGTCAAGATTAGCCCCTACAGTAATAAGATAGAAAATGAAATCACGGAGAGAGGATTGGTCCTTGGCAAATACAAGTGGAAGGCAAAGACCATGGGAGCCCATTGATGCCATCCATATAGTTCAGTTTCTAGAGGCAGAGAATGGGGTGGGGGAAGAGAGGAGGGATAAACAGAAGATATTAGGGAATGAGAAACTATTGTAGAAAGAGTTGTCAGGGATAGTCCCTATGAGAAAGTAGCATTGGAGGGAAGATTTGAATGAGGGATGTCAATGAGCATGGCAGAGATGTGAAGGAAGAGTTTCAAAAAGAGAAACTTTAGGACCTTAGGTGGGAGAGATTAAAACAAAAAGAGGTCACGTGTGAAGATGCACAAATCAGGGGAGCAGGAAGTAGGGTCTGGGGGAGCAGGAGTCTAAGCAATGTAGGACCTTGAGAAGAAGAAATTCATTAAAACAAAAAATAAGAAATTTCTGATGCCTAAAGTTGCAGAGAACTAACAGAAGCCCCTCATTTAATTGCACAGAGGGGAGGATATTATGGGCAGAAGAAATGATATAAAGAATAACACAAAGGTAGGAAGTCACACTGTAGGTTGGAGCAACTGGAATTGGACCCAGCTACTGATGTGAAACATTTCTCTCAAATGCCTGCCCTTCTTTCCTCCTTCCCTCCTTTCCTCCCTCCCTCCCTCCTTCCTTCCTTCCTTCCCTCCTTCCCTCCCTCCCTCCTTCCCTCCCTCCCTCCTTCCTTCCTTCCTTCCTTCCCTCCCTCCCTTCCTCCCTCCTTCCTTCCTTCTTTCCTTCCTTCCTTCTTTCCTTCCTTCCTTCCTTCCACTCTTCCTTCCATAATGGCTTTACTAAGAAATAATTTATGTAGGATAAAATTTATCCACATGAAGTATACAACTAAATGGCTTTTAGTATATTCACAGAGCTATCACCATCACCACAATCTAATTTTAGAACTTTCCCATCACCCCAGAAAGAAATCTTGTGCCCATTTGTAGTTACTCTTCCCATTCCGACTCCCAGCCCCAGGCAACCGCTAATCTACTCTGTGTCTCTATGAATTTGCCTTTTCCAGACATTTATATAAGTGGAATAATACAATATGTGGTCTTTTACATCTGGCTCCTTTTACCTACCATAATGCTTTTGAGGTTCATCTGTGTCATAGCATGTCTTAGGACTTCATGCATTTTTATTACCTGATAACATTCCCCAGCACCGACAGACCACGTTGTTTATCTGCTGGCCAGTTGATGATGGACATTTGAGTTATCCCTGCTTATTGACTATTATAAACAATCACGTATAAGTTTTATATGGATGTATGTTTTCATTTCTCTTGGGTAAATACCTACGAGTGCAATTGCTGGGCCATGTTTAATACTGAGAAACTGCCGCACTGTTTTCCAAAGCAACGGCAGCTCTTTTTTCTTAATGAATTTGTGAAATATAAGAGTTTTCATCTCTGCCCACAGCTCTTTGGACCAAACAGGAGCACACAACCCAAACTAGACCAATCAGCTTTTTCTTCCTGAGATCTTAGTATGAGGACACACAGGTGGATGTGTATTTTTATCTGCAGTAGCTTGAATGGGGGTGAGTATGAAACTTATGCAAGTGGCAGAGAAAAACAGATCACAAAGAGAAGACTCAAGTTGACCTACAGAGAAAGAAACAGAGGTGAGAAGCCACAGAAACCAGGAGAAATGATGAGGTGGTCTCAGGTCCTAAGTTTTCAGGACCTGGTTTCAGGTGTTGTAAGGTCTAGTGTGTTAGCCCTTGTTGTCTTCAGCATGCTTCCAAAATCCTCCAATACATTCTATTTTGGCTTTTGTATGGTAAATCTTATGCTTCAAACTCAACACATTTTGGCTGAAGTCGTGACAGGGTAGAAGAATGGAGTAGGCTTATCTCTTAAACTATAGCAACACAAGAATTTCTAAGGCACATACTGTGTGCTTGGCTCTACATGAATGTAACATGCCCTGCCCTTCAAGTAAAATGCAGTAGGGTAACAAAGATTTTAGCAAACTGTCACAGAAGGGAACGGGAAGAACAATAAGTGAAGATGAACAGTTTTTATGTTATAATGTCTCTTTAAAAAAATGTTCAAGTCAGTGTTTTTACAATTTAACAAGAAAGAAAATCAAGTAGTGAAAAACTTTCAAGATTACAGAGTTAAGAATCCTTAGGTGCTGAAAGAGCTTAAAATAAAAGACACTTCTTAAATACCAAGCATTATAATTATATGCTCCTTTAAAGAACTACAGTCAATTCTACTGATGACTAATCTTAATCGTCTGTCAAAAACTGGAGCTGGAGAAGTCACACAAGCTTTGGGCTGGATTGTCTGATTCTGGGGCCTGGCCTGAGACTTCCTGTCCCAGGTTCATCCAGGAGCCTCTCTGTGTGACGACAAAGACTTCATCACAAATTTCTTGCTTGGCTCTCCCAAACCTTGCCTGGGAAGAAAAGGGAGAAAAGAAAAACCATAGCCTCAATGAAGGAAATACATGTAAGATCACAGGGGACGAAATCCAGCCAATAATTTTCTTAATTAAAGGATCTACAATATGTTTCTTGTTATTTGTTTTCTCTCCCAGTAGGAGGCAAAGCTGCAGGAGGGTAGAGACTGTCTGGCTTGTTCATCGTAGAATGCACCTTCTTCTAAAACAGTGCTAGGTATTCAGTAGGGAATCAAATTCGAGCCTTCCTTAAGTCCTTATTTTTAGAGTGATATCAACTTGAGATCTTGCCTGGAGGCTCAATATAGGAAAAATATTCTGGCTCATAAACTATGGAATCTCTGACAAACTGTGAAATAATCTAGAGGAGCATCTCACGTGAGATGGAAGATTTCAGCAATCATAGTAAAACACAGAGGGGAAGAAGTATTTCACTTACATTATACAGATATGTGCCTTTGTGCATACAACTGTCATTAAGGAGGAACAACGGTTATGTGCTAGGTTTATGCTAAGACCCGAAATGATTAAGTGCTAACATACCTTCAACAGAAAGGATGGACATGTAAAATGGTCTTTCTTCAGTTATTGATTACACCAGCTCAGTGCTGTCCAGTAGAAACCTATGGCAAGCCACGTTTGTCATAAAAAATCATCTAGTAATCACATCAGCTAAGTGAATTTTGGAACATATCCTTCTCAGTAAAGTATCTCAAGAATGGGGGAAAAAGTATCCAATGTACTCAATACTATTATGAAACCAATATATAAACACTTACACATTCATACTAATGATAAAGCATAAATATAGTCTAGCAAGAGGGAGGGGAGAGGAGGAAGGGTGAAGGGAGGAGGGAGGGGGATTGGAGGGAGAAGGGCAGGCATTGGGTGGGATCTCACCCAGTGTGCACAATGCAAGGGTATACTTCAAAATAACTAAGAGAAAATTGTAAATGTCTTACCACAAAAAATAAGTGAGGCGATTGTTGCGTGACCAGAGACGCAAGGGGCTGCAGCTTTACTTCAGGTGTAAGCTCGCTCTGTAATGTTAAGAGGGGCGCAAGAAGCAGGTGTACATGAGAGTTACATGTGGGGATTTCTAACCCCACAAGTGATGGTTATGCTAATCAGTTTGATTTACGCATTCCACATTGTATAGCAAATAATCACATTGTACCCCATAAATGTATATAGTTGTGATTTAATAAAAATTAAATTAAAAAAAGAAAAGTAACAAATGAATTTTGTTTTCATCGTATATTTTATTTAAGCCATGACAGCCAAAATATTATCATTTCATCATGCAAGCAACCTAAAAATTATCAATGAGACATGTTTCTACTCTTTTTTCACCCTAAGCCATCAAAATCTGGGGCATTGTTTATGCTAATCACACCTTTGCATGCCTCATTTTATTCATAATTTTTGTATATGTTTAGAACTCGCAAAATGTTTACAGTCAAAAAGAAGAGATTTTACCAAAGTTGTTCGAAATGCACTTAAAAAAGTCTTTCAATGGCTGAATTGTCTCTGTTTTTAAATCTTATTTTAAGGTAATCAACATTAAATAAAATGAGAAGTTCAGTCCTTTAGTTGCACCAGCCACACTTCACATGCTCAGCAGGCACAGTGCCTAGTGTCCACTGTACAGGAGAGCATGGATAAAGAACATTTTCTTTACTGCAGAAAGTTCTACTAGACAGTGTTCTTCTGTGTTTTCTAAGAGGACTGCAAACATTGAGGACAGGCACATACCATGATGAACACAGGAGAGAATAATCCTTGAAAGAATAAATGAATGACTGTCGTTACATCACAGAGATGGGTGAGTTGAAGAAAGACTTCACAGAGAGAGAATATTTATGGTAGGTTTTGACAGGTATAAAAGTCTGGTGTAGGCAAATAAATAAGGTGAAGACAGAGGAAAAGCCTGGTGCATAAGTACTGAATTATAGAAGAGTCTAATATGTTGTCAGGAGGGTGATCCAGAGACTCATCTGTTTTACAAAATCAAGATGACATCAAACATTATCTGCACTACTTTCTAGCTATCTATTCTTGGAAAAAATCACTTAACTTCTCTAAGCCTCAGTTTCCTCATCTAAAAAGCATGATTTCAAAGGGTTGTTTAGAAAACTAATACAAAAATAGCCTCAGAGTATTTACCATAGTGCCCAGTACATGATAAATGGTCAGTGATTATTCAGTGTTGGCCATTACTATATCCAGTATTTAATGAGAGAAAATTGTGGCACAAAAACAAGATGCCAGTTGTCCACCTCAACATCCTCTAGAAACTCCTCTATTTTAGTGTTAGAACACTGACTTTTAACAGTGCAGTTATATCCTGGCTAAAAACCTAATTCTTTCAGACTTTTTACTGCCAAGAGAAGCCAGCAGAGAAAGTTTCCATCAATGAAGTTTATGTGGAAGGTGTATGTGTTATTTCTAGGATGTTTTCTTAGAGGAAAGGGGTCTTTCTCTTGCTTTCCTCCTTCCTGCAGTTCTTGCAGGTAGTGTGCCAAGATTGAATTTTAAAGCATCTAGATTCCCAAGAAGCAAGAAACTTCAAGTGGGAACAGTAGCAGATAGTGCAGTAGAACCTCTATGGTTGACCACCTCCCTACACTGACCACTTCTTTAAGTTGACCTAAAGACCAGATATGCACCACATGACCATAACAGTACAGGAGGCCTAGATCCTTGGGTTGACCACCAGCATATGTTGATCACGTTGTTGCAGTCCTTTGGATGGTCAACATACAGAACTTCTACTATATTTCTAGTCTTCTGTGAATACAGAACTAGTTTGTCAAGAAACACCTCTTGGGACCAGCACATCACAGAACAGAGACTGGGAAATATAATTTAAGTGATCTGGAGGGGATGGTGAGATTGTCAATGGCTGAGACTCAGCCAAGTTCATCAATAGACAGTGGGTGAGGTCTCTGACCTTTCAGGATGTTAAAGGAATGGTAGGATTCCAGAAGGGCCATTGACTGCCTTACAGCTCCATGGCTGGGTCTGGCCATCAGTTTGTAAGGTCAGGAGGACTGTAGGTGGTTTGTTGCCCCATAGCAGTGACTGCTTCACCATATGGTGCTGCTTTGCAGTTTCTCTCCCTTGCCTGGAGCTGCATGTTTATTGTGGTTCTCCTGCTGACTGTCAGTTGACATTAGACACTAAAGAATGTTGCCGTGTCTCTCAAATCTATTGTAGCTTCTCATAAACTTTTGTTTGTTGTGGCTGAAAAATGGAATGATGGGATTTTTTTTCAGCCTATATTTTTGGTGCGGCTGTTTGATGTTTGTAAGAGTGCATTTCTCTGTGTGTTTTAAACCATTTAGAGGGGAATGAAGTCAGTAAGTGACTCCTTACTGTAAGATCACAGAAATTCAGTCATGGCTTTGCACAACCTTTTTCTTAAACTCTACCAAAAGTTTGTACATCAAGCCAAGTGTTTTGGAATTATTCACAGAAAATAAAGTATCTTTTAATCCCCAACTAAGTTGTGGATATCCTTCATAAAACAATGAATGCAGGCATTGTTCCAGAGACTTACATAGATGTTCGTTACTGCCATTCAGCACAAAACCTAAGTCATTCTGTGCTACCAGAGTTAGTTCTTTATTCTGGTACATAGGCCAGAAATTGGCTCCCTTGACCTACTCACCAGGTATAACATTCAGATGACCTAAAATAGATACATTAGGCCCCTGTGATCTCTGGGCCAAATGAGCATTGAGGTTATAACACCTCATATAGAACCAGAAAAAAACCCATATAGCCAAGGCAATTCTTAATAATAAAAACAAACCTGGGGGCATCACCCTATCAGACTTTAGGCTACATTACAAGTACATAGTGATCAAAACAGCATGGTATTGGCATCAAAATAGAGACATAGACATTTGGAACCAAATAGAAAATCATGGGATGGAACTAATATCTTACAGCTACCTGACCTTTGATAAACCAAACAAGAGAACACAAAAGGGAAAAGAATGCTTATTCAATAAATGGTGCTTGCAGAACTAGATATACATATGTAAAAGACTGAAATTGGACCTGGACCTTTTACCACTCACAAAAATTGATTCAAGATGGATAAAATCTTTAAATCTAAGGCATGCAACAATAAAAATCCTTGAAGAAAGTGTGGGAAAAACACTTGAAGATATCAGCCAGGTGAAATATTTTATGAAGAAGTCTTCCATGGCAACTTCAACAACAACAAAAATTTAAAAATGGGACTTAATTAAACTGAAATGCTTCTTTACAGCTAAGGAGACAACAACCAAAGCAAATGGACAACCTTCAGAATGGGAAGAGATATTTGCATATTGCAAATCGGACAAAGGCTTGATAACTAGAATCTACAGAGAACTCAAATTAATCAACAAAAAAACTACCCTGGGCATAAAACACGAATACAACCTTATCTAAGGAAGACAGAGAAGGCTAACAAACACATGATAAAATTCTCATCATCCCTAATCATCAGAGAAATGCAAATCAAAACCACCCTGAGATATCACCCAACACCAGTAAGATTAACCCACATCACAAAGTCCCAAAGCTGCAAATACTGGCATAGAATGGAAAGAAGGGAATACTTTTACACTGTTAGTGGGACTGCAAACTTACACAGCCTCTTTGGAAAGAAGTATGGAGAATCCTCAAAGATCTCCAATTAGATTTCCTATTTTTTTTAATTTTTATTAAATCATAATTGTGTACATTGGTGCAATCATGGGGCACAATGTGCTGACTTCATATACAATCTGAAATATTTTCATTGAACTATTTAACATAGCCTTCATGGCCTTTTAATCACTATATGA
>CAUYRH010030343.1:0-10393 GCA_963574655.1 Perodicticus potto | reverse complement strand
ACGAAAAGTGCTACCTTTCTCAGGAATGGTATACTCTCTTTTTTTTTTACAGTTTTTGGCCAGGGCTGGGTTTGAACCCAGAACCGCTGGTAGGGATGGGCGCCCTACTATACTCTTTTTCAAAAATTTATTTATTTATTTTTTTATTTTTTTTTTTTATTTTTGAGACAGAGCCTCAAGCTGTCACCCTGGAGGTGCTGTAGCATCACAGCTCACAGCAACCTCCAATTCCTGGGCTCAAGCGAGTCTCCTGCCTCCGCCTCCCAAGTAGCTGGGACTACAGGCGCCCACCACAATTTTTTGGTTGCAGCCGTCATTGTTGTTTGGTGGGCCCGGGCTGGATTCAAACCCACCAGCTCAGGCGTATGTGGCTGGCGCCTTAGCCTGCTGAGCCACAGGCACCGAGCTTGGATAAAAGATTTAAACTCTCAATCTACTGAGCTCAAACAATCCACCTGCCTTGGCCTCCAAGTGTTAGGATTACAGGTGTGATTATTTCGTCCCCTCCACTTTATTTGCAGATTTGCACTAGACTTTGGTCTTTTCTCAAGATTTTATTCTCCTCAAAACCCCTCTGGCTGGACATCTCTGACCGTTTTGCTTCTGATATTATCCTCTGCCTCTCTAACTCCCAACCTCTCCAACTGTGTTTCCCCCTTATCCCTAAATGTCAGCAATCCTCAGGGTTGGGAGACCCCTACTTCTGTACGTAGATATTTTCCTAATATCCATCCATGTCTATGTCTTCTATTCTATACTCAGATCTAGAAATCAGTTTAGATCTTTTTACCAAATTCCCCTCATTTTTTTTTTTTTTTTTAAACAGAGTGTCACTCTGTCTCCCAGGTTAGAATGCAATGGGCTCAGTCTAGCCCACAGCAACCTCAAACTCCTGGGCTCAGCAATCCTCCTATCTCAGCCTCCCAAGTAGCTGGGACTACCAGTGCATACCACCATGCCAGCTATTTTTTTCTATTTTTAGTAGAGATGGAGCCTCACTTTCCTCAGGCTGGTCTCTTTGAACTCCTAACCTCAAGCATACTCCCACCTCAGCCTCCAAGAACGGTAGGATTACAGGTGTGAGCCACTGCACCCGGCCACCAGTCATTTTTCAAATACTAGCTGCAAATTTCCTTCAGCTATCCACCAATGACTTCAGACTTAATATGCAGTACCAACAACCACTATCTACCATGTATTTTCTTTCCAAAACTATCTCCCTGTTCTGACTTCCCCATCCCTACTGAAGATGCCACACTGCCTCTAAGGAGGTAGATAATATAATAGCCAACCCTTGACGTTCTTGAAAGAGCCCAGCTGATTTCACATCTGGCTAAGCCACTTACTAGCTGTGTATCCTTGAGCAAGTTAACCTCTTTAAGCCTCAATCTCCTTATTGGGCGGGGTGGGGAAAGATAACATTTTCTCACAGTATTTTTGTGGCTTTAAAGCATGACAACCTATAGAAAGATCCTATTACAAATCATAACATACAACAGGCATTCAATAAATATTTGCTATAAACCTTTTACAGTTAATATTGTAAGGAGCAGCAAGAGCCTTACAGCTGAATCTACTCAGACTTCATCAAAGGTCAATCTTGTCTAGGCTCTAGATCCACTTCCTATCCCCAAGCAGAGAAAATTTAGGAAACCCCAATAGCACCTCAGTATTCATCATCCTGATTCTCATTTTTTAACTGAGAATCAATTCATTCCTCTTCTGGGTGCTTAAGGACTGCTTTGTCCTTGCCCTCTATCCTTGGGAAGTTAGAAGACTTCCTGAGGGTAACAGCCAGCCCTAAGTGCCTATAGAACTGTGCCACTATGCCCCACTGCTGCACTCAACCAACCTATAATTTTGGTATGCCTTTGGAAAATCAGCCACCTGCCAGGCAGGTCAAACATCTCACCTGGCTGAACTTTCCACAGCCTGCAAGCTGAATCTCCCCATAGGAGTGTCTCTGTACTCTCAGGGCCCCTCCTTGTTTAGGGTCATCTCAGCAGTAATCTCAAAATCACTCAGGCTCAAGACCTTAGCCTTTTTTGACTCCTCCAATGCCCCTATATTCAATCAGTAACTAAAGCCTGCTGAATCTCCTTTCACATGTCTCCTGCAGACACTCTCCTTTCCTTGTCATTTGCACTACTACTTTGTCCTTCATCAATCTCTGCCTGCATGTCAAACTTTGCTTCCAAAAAACAGCCAAATTGCATGTCACTCTATTTATCAAAAAGTATCTGAGGTACTGCACTTCCTATAGGATAAATTCGCACTGTCCTTTAATGATAAGTGAATTTTTCTACTTCTTTTTTTTTTTATTAAATCATAGCTGTGTACATTAATGCAATATGGGGTACAATGTGCTGGTTTTATATACAATTTGAAATATTTTCATCAAACTGGTTAACATAGCCTTCACCGCATTTTCTTAGTTATTGTGTTAAGACATTTATATTCTACACTTAGTAAATTTCACCTGTACCCTTGTAAGATGCACCTTAGGTGTGGTCCCACCAATTACTCTCCCTCCACCCATCCTCCCCCCTCCCATCCCTTCCTTCTCCCCTTTCCCCTTCTTCTTGGGCTATAATTGGGTTATAGCTTTCAAATGAAAGCTATAAATTGGTTTCATAGTAGGGCTGAGTACATTGGATACTTTTTCTTCCATTCTTGAGATACTTTGCTAAGAAGAATATGTTCCAGAATTTTTCTACTTCTAAGCCTTTCCTAATAAATACTATTCCATCTAAAATATTCTCAGGGGGTGCCTGTGGCTCAAAGGAGTAGGACGCCGGCCCCATATGCTGGAGGTGGTGGGTTCAAACCCAGCCTTGGCAAAAAACTGCAGAAAAAATAAAAATAAAATAAAATATTCTTGATTCCCCTTCTCTGCTCATCCAAATTTTGTATTTCCTTCAAAGACACTGGCTCAGGCTGTGCGTGGTAGCTCATACATGTAATCCTAGCCTTCTGGAGGCCGAGGAAGGAGGACTGCTTGAGCTCAGGAATTCAAGACCACCCTGAACAAAAGCAAGACCCCTGCCTCTACTAAAAATACAAACATAAGCTGGGCATCGCAGCACGTGCCTGTAGTCCCAGCTACTTAGGAGGCTGAGGTAGGAGGATCGCTTGAGCCTATGAATTTGACATTGCAGTGAGCTATGATGACACTACTGCACTCTCCCCAGCAAGACAGAGCCAAACTCTGTCTAAAAAAATCCTATGCTCAAGTTCTATGTTCTCTGTGACGCCCTCCCTGATCTCATGGGTAGAAGAGTATGCTGAGCAGGGAGAAAACACTGCAAATGACCTGAGACAAGAGTGAGTCAAGCAAGGAAACCAGTGTATCTGGAGTGGAGTGAAGTGATTATTTTGGAAACAAGACCAGATTGGCAGTGAGAGGCCAGATCTCATCAGGCGTTTTTGACCATTATAAAGACTCTGTCTTTGAGCAAAATGAGGATGAACTGCAAGGTTTTAAGCAATGCATAGTAAAGATATGATCTGATTTGAATTTCAAAAAGATTACATTGCCAGTGGGGACAAGAACAGATTATCTGTAGAGAGGCAAGTGCAGAAGCAAAGAAACTGGTTAAGAGGCTACTTACTAATCTAAGTGAAAGAGACTATTATGGATCAAGGTGGTGGCAGTGGTGGCAGCAGAGGCAGTGAGAAGTGATTAGAATCTGGATATACATGCTCACTGGATGAGGGATGTAAAAATAAAAAAGAAGTCAATGATGACTGCAAGTTACAACTTAAACAAATAGAATAGAGACATTAAGAAAAATGGGGAGAACACTGAGGGAGGTGGTTTTGGAGAATATCTTGAAATATATTTTGGACATGACAAGTTCATATATTGAAAATATATATTGGGCTCAGCACCTGTAGCTCAAGCGGCTAAGGCACCAGCCACATACACCAGAGCTGGCAGGTTCGAATCCAGCCCGGCACTGCCAAACAACAATGACAACTACAACCAAAAAAAAAAAAAAAAAAAAAAACAATAGCCGGGTGTTGTGGTGGGCACCTGTAGATCTAGCTACTCAGGAGGCTGAGGCAAGAGAATCACCTAAGCCCAGGAGTTGGAGGTTGCTGTGAGCTGTGTGACACCATGGCACTCTACTAAGGGTGATAAAGTGAGACTATGTCTCTACAAAAAAAAAAAATGTGGTCACAGAAAGAAAAAAGGGAAAAGGGCATTCCAAAATTGGGAATGAATAGATCACTTGTCAGAGATAATACACTGGTAAGTCTGATTGAACAAGAGGAAAGGCAGGTTGAAAAGTTATGCTAGATGGGCGGTGCCTGTGGCTGAAAGGTGTAGGACGCTGGCCCCATATGTCGGAGGTGGTGGGTTCAAACCCAGCCCTGGCCAAAAACTGCAAAAAAAAAAAAGAGAGAGAGAGAAAAAGAAAAGTTATACTAGAACCAGCCAACAGGATGCTTAAATGCTGGATCAAGAAGTTTGGACTTGATCTTGACATATAAAAGAACCACTGTTGATATCTAAGCAAGACAGTAGCATGAGGAAAGTGTAGCCATCTCTGTGAACACATTCTTCCTACTATGCACTGTAGGAGTGATTTACCTTCCTTAAGATAAGACTATGTGGTAGTTTCAGATGTTAGTACTTTAAAACAATGTACTGATCATTTGCATTAGACCTGTACTTTCCTTAACATTTTTAGGGCACAGCATTCTAGATGGATGAGGTTATCTCATTATTCATTATGCTTTGAATCCCCCAGAACGCCCCTCTCTGAGAACCTTACGTTGAAACTCTAGTCAACCTACCCCTTGGGCTTAATCAATAAAAGTGAGTAACAGGAGGGAAAAAAAAAAATCTCAGAGAAAATCTAATTGCAACTAGAACATACAAACCACTTACACTATTAAAACTAAGGGTTTTACAATTGTAAGAGGGACTTTACCTAACAAATGCAATCAGTGTAACCTGGTTTCTTGTACCCTCAATGAATTCCCTCCCTCCCCCCCAAAAAACTAAGGGTTTTTTAAAAAGTCATAAATTCTGCATGGTGGGATTAATAATGAACTAAACTTAACCTATCAGCAAACAACAAAAATAGCCTGAGTGGAAAGAGGGCAAATGGAGACACCCTGCCTCACCATCCTAACTTTTCTCTCCAAGCTCAGAGATAGATCTCTCTGCCTGTTGTAGTGGATTTTGTGATAGAGTGGTAAATAAAGGATGGAGAACAAGTTCCACAGATTCTTCATTTGCATTATTAGTATTTATATTTGCATTAGCTTTTTGCTACCAACCTAGTACAAGCAGTAAAAACTAAGCCCCCGGCAGCACCTCGGGCTCAATGGGTAAAGCGCAGGGTCCCATATACTGAGGGCGGCAGGTTCAAACCCTTCCCGGCCAAACTGCAACAAAAAATAGCCAGCTTTGTGGCGGGCACCTGTAGTCCCAACAGGTTGGGACTGAGGTTAGGAGGCTGAGGAAGTAGAATCACCTAGGCCCAGGAGTTGGAGGTTTCTGTGAGCTGTGACGCTACAGCACTCTACCAAGGGCAATAAAGTGAGACTCTGTCTCTAAAAAGTAAAAAAATAGAGCGCCTATGGCTCAAAGGAGTAGGGTGCTGGCCCCATATGCTGGAGGTGGCCGGTTCAAACCCAGCCCTGGCCAAAAACTGCAAAAAGAAAAATGATAATAAAAATTAAAAAATAAAGAAAAACTAAGCCCCAACAGTTTTCTCTGCCTCAGGCCCCTCCACTCCCTTACATCCTGCAGACAGCCACCAAACTAATTTCCTGAACTACCAGTTCCATCAGATAATCTCCTGTCTAGCTCAAAAACTCTTAACAGCGCCTTATCTACTATTCCCTGAAAACATCCCAACTAAAATTCAAGGCCCAGGCTAGCATTATCCTACCCTTGTAACACAGGACTTGTATCCTCATAATTCCCCCAGGGAAATTCTCTAAAGCTCTAACCAGACTAATCTGCTCACTGGTCCCCCAACACAAACTGCCTGAACACGTGGGCCAGATTACACCCAACGTGGGCCAGATTACACCCACGCTCTGGCCACACTCCACCTCTTCTGCCATTCCTTTAAAGGCCAGCTTAATCCCACTCTTCTATCTTTAACCCCCACTGTGCTCCTAAAGCACATACCACCCATATTAGCTATCTTTTGACCCTCCTCAACACATCTTTTTCAGCTATCTCATTTTTCATGGCATCTCAGACCACTCCAACTTTGGATGGAGCGGTCAAAGTTCCTTGGGAGACAGACCACATACTTTACACAGAGGGTTTATCACGGTGCCCTGCACTTAGTAGGTGCTGAATATTATGGTTAAACCCGGGAGGGGTTCCAATAACATAGCTAAGTAGGGCAAGATAATACAGTCTATCGCTGCCAATTCTTCTGCACTCACAGTAAAGGGTATTTAGCGTTCAGTACAAGACTAAGTATTTCTTGTTTACACAGAGCAGCTGTGAAGTCGAGGGAGCACGCCACCCGTTGACAGAAAACCCTGCCTCCCAATCCTGCGTTTGCCACAATCGCTCCAACTGTAGGGAAATCACACAATCTCTCTGAACCTTAGTTGACTCAGGTGTAAAACAAGAGAGCTGCTGTGGAGAATCCCAAGGTATCTTTCGGCTCCCAAATTCCTCTCCGACAAGAAAACACAACACTCGGCTACTCGCTAAGCGCAGACAGGCAAACTTTTACAATTCCCAACGCGGGCATTTCCACACAGTCCTGGAAACTCAGTGACCATAAGAAAGGACGGAGCTGAGAGCAAGGTGAGAAGCGGTCTCCCAGGACTCGCCGGATTCCTAGACACGGTGACAAGGGAGCCCGCCGCGGGTTCGCGGCCCCTTACGGGCAGACTCCCCGGCAGCGGCCGTCACAGCGCGGCTCCCGGGAGCAGGCCGAGGGGACTCCGTCCGCGCCCCGCGCACTTAGGGCACACTCCCGGTGACCCCGGGTCACGGCTCCCGTCTGCCCTCAGCGGCCGAGGGACGCCACCACTCTGGGCCGGGACCCTCGCTCCCACCGGCGAGCCGGCCTTCCCGGCGTTGGGGCGGCCTCAGGCCGGCGGGACCCGCGGCGTGAGGGGCGGCGGTGGCGGCTTTAAGTGCTGAATCACCACTTTGCAACCCGAGCGCCAAACCACCGTGACCTGCGGGCCCCGAGGGCCCGGGCGCTCCGCTCCGCTTACCCACAGAGGCGCTCCGGGGGCAGGAGGCGGGCGCTGAGGACGGAGCGGAAGGTGCGGGTCAGTGCGGGGTGCAGCAGCCACGCTAGCCGGTACCGCATACCCCAGCGCAGCCGCCGGGATCACCGCGAACGCTTCCTGCTTGTGCTGCGAGCCGGCCCTGCGCACTGCGCATGCTTAGTCTGCCGCGCCGCTCCGTCTCCCGGGAGCCGCCGAGAGGGAGCCACTCCTGGTTTTGCCTGGAGCCGGACGTGGGGGTGGGGGTGGGGGTGGGGGGCAGTTGGGGACGGCGGGCGTCCCAGGCCTGACCTGGCAGCCCGGGCCTGAGCTGGTGGCTGGCAGGACTGGGGTGGCTAGGGAGTCCCAGGAGCCCGGCAACTAGGCTTTCCTAGGCCGGGAGGATCTCAGCTGGGTCACACGCGGGCGCACTTATGAGGGCGGCGGGTCTATCTGGCTGCTGGAGGCGTAGGACGACGCTCTTGAACTCGGTGAGAGCACGCGAAGCCATGTTTTCTGAGGTACCCCTAATTAGCTAGGGCCTCCAGTGCTGAAGATGTTGAAACAAGGTCGGTGATCTCAGCAGCCTCTCAAACGAATCTGCGGCGGGCGTGCGGCCCGCGGGCTCCCTCTAGAGCGCGGCGGAGGGGACGTGGACCGCGAGGGCACGGACGCGTCAGACCCCTGGCTCGGGTCGGGGTAATTCAGACCCGGGATCGGCCAGGGGAGGCCAGGACCCAGAGGAGAGTTTCCCAACCGGGGAAGCTAGCAGCTCTTCAGAGGAAGGTGGAGATGGGACTGGCCTCAATTAAACAAGGCTTTCGCGGATCTTCAAATCCGGAGTAGAAACTACTACTATGTAGAAGTACTGCTGTTATCTACTTCAGTCATTACTTTTATTTTATTTATTTATACATATATGTTTTGAGACAGAATCTCACTCTGTAGCCCTGGGTTAAAGTGCATGGTGACCTAACTCACAGCAACTTCAAACTCTTGGACGCAAGCCATCCTCATGCCTCACCTTCCCAAGTAGCTGGGGCTACAGGAACCTGCCACAACTCCCAGCTAATTTTTCCACTTTTCGTAGAGATGGAGTCTCACTCTTGCTCAGGCTGGTCTTGAGCTCCTCAGCTCAAGCAGTCCTCCTGTCTAAGCCTCCAAGAGTGCTAGGATTATAGACGTGAGCCATCGCCTTTACGACCAGGTATTTTATGGTGCCTTGCATCTATGAACAACCTCATAGTTGTTGGAAAGTTAGAGCCATAACATACATTTTACAGAGGTCTTTAAGGAAGAATGTGATTAGGGACGATGACTTCCGGGCGGCACCTGTGGCTCAGTGAGTAGGGCAGCCAAACAGCAACAGAAAATAGCTGCAATGGAAAAAAAAAAAAAAAAAAAGGAATGATGACTTCCCAGCTTAAATACTTTTAGGTTTCTGATGTAGCAGCTCGAAAACTGCGGCCAGAAACAGTGCTCTGATGAAACCCATTATTGATGAAAGTGGAATTCAATAGAAGACTTCCTTAATCAAGTTGATGTTTTATCAAAGAGGTACTTAGGCATCTTTTTTTTTGCTTTTTTAGTTGAGACAGAGTCTCACTTGTCTCACTTTATTGCCCTTGGCAGAGTGCCTTGGCGCCACACAGCTCACAGCAACCTCCAACTCCTGGGCTTAGGCGATTCCCTTGCCTCAGCCTTCCAAGTAGCTGGGACTATAGGCCCTGGCCACAACACCCGGCTATTTTTTGTTGCAGTTTGGCCTGGGCTGGGTTTGAACCCGCCACCCTCGGTATATGGGGCCCGCATCCTATCCACTGAGCCACACACGCCACCCACTTAGGCATCATTTTTACAATGCGCTTTTTTTTTTCTCCCTTGGTAGAGTGCCATGGCATCTTAGCTCACAGCAACTCAAACTTTTGGGCTCAAACAATCCTCTTGTCTTAGTTTTTTCATTTTTAGTAGATATGGGGTCTCACTCTTCCTCAGGCTGATCTCGAACTCCTGAACCCAAGTAATCCTCCCTCCTCAGCCTCACAGAGTGCTGGGATTACAGGCGTGATACAATGCACTTTACTTAAAAGTAAACCTTTGGATGGAAACTGAGGTAAAAATCACTGCAAGTTTCCTGGCTGTGTCTGCAAATACGTCATTTTAAAAACCTTTAAGTTACTAGTCCTAATGCAGACAATCACCTTGTAGCAGATCCTCTGAGAGTATTAATGCAGGATTTCTGAATACATTTATGCTCCACTTAATGGAATCTATAAATGAGTTGGGTCAAGGGTGGAGTCTGTTTTGTTAGGGCCGAAAACACCTAATTTTGTAGACCTCTTTAAGAAATAGAGTACAAATCATGAATACAAAATTAGTCATCAAAATTAATATTTAGGGGCCTGGCACAGTGGTTCACACCTGTAACTGTATATAATGTAAGTACTTTGGGGTGCCAAGGAGGGAGAATCACTTGAGGCCAGGAGTTCCAGACCAGCTTGAGCAATATGTAACAAGACCCCATTTCTAGAAAAAAAAGAGAGAAATTAGCCAGGTGTGGTGGTGCACACCTGTAGTCCTAGATACTCAGGAGATTGAAGCAGGAAGATAGCTTGAGCCCAGAAGTCTGACACCGCAGTGAGCTGTGTTGATGCCGCTGCACTCTAGCCCAGGCAACAGCCAGACACTATCTAGAAAAGCAACAACAGTAACAACAAATTTAGAGAAAATAAATCACAACAAATGATTTGAGACTTACAGATTCAGGACCCTTTCTTTATTCTGAGATCTCTTTAGGCTGTTTATTAGAAAGGCTATGTAGAAATGCTTCCAGAGTGCAACTGGCTGCCCCTCTGCAACTCTCAATGTAGAGACTATGAAACTGAGCGGCTCTGAAGTTTAAATTTTGTTAACTTCATGATAAATTTCCCTCTGGTTGGAGTGGATGTATTAGATATGAAAGGGTAATATTAATGTGGTCTCAACAAAGAGGAAGTGGATAGAAGGAAACTAACAATGTTAAGGATCTACTGTGTGTCTTGCATTATACATAGATGTTTCATTAATCTTCACAGTCACACCCTGGTATGGATATTCCCCACTTATCAGAGATAAGGAAGCTGTGGCTCAGAGAGGTTAAGTAATTTGCCAACAGTTGCACAAGAAGAATGGAATTGCTTTTTGTTTT